>JAWZYV010014068.1:0-92009 GCA_038373885.1 Cheiracanthium punctorium | reverse complement strand
TTTCTTTTTACCTTCTTAAAAGAATTTAGCTGAAATACCGTTGCAAAATTGCAATTCCCACTTTTAAAATTATTCAACAATGAAATTACATATATGTATATCACTGAAAGTTATCCTTGCTGATAAGGGCCGACCAATAGCCGCGTGGATAAGACGCTGAACATTGATATGGTTGACTGACGTACAAAGATGCAGGGTTCTCGCCTACCGCGCGGCTGTTCATGTAACGGTCTGGAATTTGAGCCGTTTTTCACCGGAACAAAGAAAAGTCGAACAATGTTCGACTTTTCTTTGCCCCTTGTGGCAACATGCTTGCTTGTTTATCTCTTTTCAGTTCCCTGTGTTCCTTGTGACGAAGGGCTTGGACTGACGAAGACCAAAACAATTTTTGGCCGAAACGTACGTATCTTCTTACCTATAACATCTTATGTGTGTTTTTTACAAAGTTTTTTATTTACTTTACAGAAAGGTTGTTTTACGGGCGTCAGTTTTGACAGGTCAAGAAAAAATTCCGCTTTTCCCTCCGCTTATATTGCTTTTACTTAATGCCTACTTTCCCAACTACAGATTTAGTGGGAATTAAAACACAAATTCTCTGAAAACACCGAATCAAAACGTAATGTGCACGACTTATTTTAACAGTTTTATCAGATTATTGATTTACTGTGCTTTCAAACAGGTTTCGTACATTAAAACTCGTACATTAGCGGAGCTTTGTCGATAGAAGTACAAAACCAGGTTTCCTTAATGGTCTTCAGCAAAGAAAAGAAAAAATGTAAAACACATTAGCAGTCTCAGTGTCATTGTCGCTAGCAAAATGAAGGACGTCCACTGACTAGTTTTGAGCTTGAAAACCATCTTTCCTCAACCGTGTAAAGAAATAAAGAAAAAATTGCAAATATATTTCTAGGAATATTTAAAAATGAGATCGTGTACCTTTCAAGTGTTGAAGTAAACATGCAACAAGCTTAACTTAGTAAGTAAGTACGTTTTCCGGAAAACATAGTTCATTAAGAACATAAGGAGTAACATCTTTATTTACATCTCCATACAATTTGTGAGCTATAAAATTTGAGTTATGAAAACTTCACATTGTTTTACTTAAATAGGTATTTCGTGATCTCATATAGCTTAATAGATAACCATGAATAATATAATTTATGGTAAAAGAAGACTGTTACAAACGTAAACAACAAAAAAAAAATTGATCTAAACTATCTTTTCTTTATAACAGAGCTTTCTAAGAAGCCTTGATGTTTGTGAGAATCTTACTGTTTAATATTAAAGCTGCTTTCAGAGTTTTCAGTATAGAGTTTCATGTTTGTATAAACTAGAGATTTAGATTCTGTAAAAAACAAATAAGTATTTTCAAAAAAAAGTGATAGAGAGAGAGATATAATATTTTTCTAGAAAAAAATTGTACTTGTTTTATGTTTTTTTACATAACATTTATGACGACTGACGAAGGGAATAATTCTGACTTACAAAGAACTTATAGAAAGTGGAATAAGCAAAGGTGTAAATAAAACACCTTTGCAAGAATCTGTACTTTTCCAACATACTGCGGTAGGAGCTATACAACATAAATAGAAATGGCTGTTATGAGCGTTGAGCAATAGTATTTTTAATTTAATGCTTGTAATTCAACACTTCTACAGAAGATGTAATTTACATTTAAAAAAGAATTTTTCTGCACTGTTCCTATAGATTATTAAACAGATTACACAAGGAATAATTATTTTTCGGTTTGTCGGACTATTTTATAATCAATTTTCTCGGTGATTCTATGACTCATATGTTTTACATATATCAAGTAAAGCTTGGAATAATGAATTATGTAATTTTTTGCTCCTAGTTAATTGTTTTAAAAATTCCATTCTCCACTTAGTTACACTTGCTCTCATTTAATAAAATGGTCACTTTAGAATCTGACTTCCTTCGATTTGTTCAATACAAACGATCAAAGAATACGTCTCTTCTCACATCTGACTTTAAAATCATTTTCAAGTCTTTCTGTTTGATTGGGATACCTTTCAACACATTTAGAAGGACGTCGAAAGTGACAAAACTTAGCCTTTTACTAGTGGAACTAATTTTTCTTTCATTTTCCATATACTTTGGGATTGTGGGACTGATGAAGCGTATTCCCAACCAGTATCTTACGTACACCATAACCTCTGCATCGATTCACGTAATTCTCGTATCGCTAAGAATTACTGTCAGCTGCAAACGAGATAAAATTAGAACACTAGTCGAAGAAATTTCTTGCTTCTCGAGCAATATACTAGCAGAAGGAAAGATTCCCTCTCATAAACGAAGTATTCTAATTTTCTGTTGCAGCTGCTTCTTGTTTGCAGCGTACGTACACGTATCAACCCTGGTTGCTCTGGCGCTACAACCGGATAAAGGCGTCGGACTTACTTCCGGATACCTCTTTTTCTCTGAGCTGAACTTGGATGAACCCGCGTTCATCACCTTAACGTCCTTTTTCCAACTTATGTATGTCCTAACATTTCACTGTACTCCTCTCATGTCGTTCATCCTGATAGGATTCTTGCTGAAATACATTCGCATTACATTCGAAAATTGCATGATCTCCATATCCAAGTACGCAACTGAGAAGAACATGACGCCTGAAGATATTTCCGGCTGCTTTAAAATTATCCAGGACTTTACTGCACTTTTTGGAAAATGCGTTGAGACGATATCAGTCGTAATATTGCTGTCATTCACGTACGCCTTTGTGTCACAGCTGAATCTCATAACGCTAGTTCTTTCAATAAGATATACAGTTCATTCTAAGCTGACTAGAATTTATGTCGCAATAAATGTTTTAGTTATATTTCTTGGGATGACGTGCACAACATTTGCGGCTACATCCATACAGAATTGCAAACTTGAGCTGAAAACTGCAATAGAATACTCGTGCAGGAATTTTTCGAACAGATCACAGTACTCCTTTTACTTACTTCTTTTGAAATATATTGAAAAATCGGAATTTTCTGTAACAGTTTGGGGGATGTTTAAGTTACATAAAGGTATTCTAATTACGATATACGGTGTGATTATAACATATGGCTATTTACTGTTACAAGTAAGTGTTTCTTCCTAATTTTGATATCCTAACACTGTGGTAGAAATTCTGGAATATTTAAAAATATATATAAAAGAATCAAAAGCTTCCGCATTTCGTTGCAGCGTTATTAAAATTGTTTATATAACATTTGAAAGCAGTCAAAGAATCTCATTGAGCAAAAGAAATATTTGACTGTCATGCGAATGAAAAATTTCTCTACAGATTAACTTCCACTGTATTTAAGTACAATAAATAACACTAACAATGTGGAATTTAAAAAATAAAAATCAGAGAATCTGATACAAAACGTGTAATCAATAACAAATCTTGGTAAATATCATGATAAGTGTGTGCAGACAGCATAGAGTAAAAATCCATACTGGGCACGTTTATTTAGTTTAAAAAATTAAAGATAGTATAGAAATAAATTTAAAAATTGAAATATTCAAGATACAGCAAAAGTCTGAATTTTTCTGCTGTAAAAAAAAAAAAAAAAAAACTTTTTTAAGCTTCTTATTCCTTTAACACGCGGTGTCCTTGCCGTGAGAACAGAACTCTGACATTTTGACTGTTGTGATACACGAAGATTAAATTTGATTTCAATAAAATACTTAAGGAGGACATGCACTGAAAAAAAATATGCCACTGACATCTAAAAAAATGCTTGATGGAACCAGAATTTATGAGTCTATGTACTCCCTCTAAATACTAGATCATAGAACGTGACGCTTCTGAACCCACTTATCCAATTTTTGGATGTCTCCTCTATAATCTGGTTCTTGTATCCAGATGAAAATATCTGTAAATCGATGCGTACGCTAGCGGGTAGACACACAAACGGTAATTCTAGTGCTCCAAAAATCTAACGATAATTTCTAGATTCCATAAACTAGTCATTCTGCTGTGATTAGCCAGAATACAACGGACTAGAAATTTTTGACCATTTCGTCTGTACCAGTTGTGTGTATCACACGCATAATTCTACGATCTATTCTTCTAGTTTTGGGGCACATAAAACAGCCATCTATACGTTCTAGATGAAAGCGGTTTTTTTTTTCTTTTTAACAGGCTAGCTTATATATCTCATTTGTAGGAAGATATTTATTCTACAAACGTAGAAAACTTTAAAACTTTTATAATTTGTAAGATTTTTTTACACAGTAACAGTTGTCAAAATCAAGTAAGTAATCCTTTCTTTCAGACGACAACTGGTATGCTAAATTATTTATGTAGTAATAATGCGTCAATTACATTGTGTGTTACAAAAAGACACCTACAAAAAATATTTCGATTTTTTTAAACATCTACGTTCACTTGGTAATATTTCTGAAATCTGAATTCCTTTCGATTATGTTTTAATTCTAATCTGCTGGAAGGCACGCTTTGCCAGCGCGCATAATTTTTCGGCGCTGGGCAAAGCGTATTTTAACATATCTTTATTTTTGAGTATTGACACTATTTATGAATTTGTGTACCCACTCAGCTCAGTGCAATCTATGTATGACTCTTTGATGTGATCTGTATCAAAAGATTCAAAACACAAAAATATTTGGTAACAATCGCAATATTAAAAAAAGAGAGAGAGAGAAATGCATGATGAGCAGCATAATCCTGCACGAGTAGAATTCGACTAACATTACAGAAACAGAATAGAAAATATTTGATTTTGCACTTCATATATATAATTATTTCATACAGTTATTCTTTCCCAAATGTGGACTGACCTTTGCATCTTTTCAATGTATATACTTGTTTTATTAAAATAAAAACCTACTTAGTGAATGAAAATTCAGTTTTTATGTTTTTCTCTGCTGTCGAGTTACTTAAAGACAACATGAATGATCCATTACGTTATCAGTTATATCACCCTGTTTGTTCTATCAGGAAATAATCTGAAGCTTGTATTTTTTGATAGACTTGAGCACAGAACTTAGCAGAAAGTGATAACTACAAACTCTTTTAAAGCTCACGTAAGCGTTCAGGTAATATAGACTGATATTAAATAGTGTTTATATTTTGTGGCAAAACTTCTTTCTTGAATAATAAGTGAAAGTATTTACAGTTTAGGGACTATGCCTATTATGAAAATTCAGAAATAATATTGAACATTACAGTGCTCTTTTGAATATATTTAATTGCTGCATTGAAATATAGTGTGACTTATTTAATATATTTTATTTTAACGATTTTTTTTCATGTCATTAAAAATGACATTTCAATCACTCTTTATGACTAATGTAAAAGCAAATGTGCCCTTTCTTATAACTCAGAATATTCATTGTGTTCAATTTAAACATGGAACATAGCTCATTTTATTACATTTATCAATGAACAGGTGTAATACCTTTCATTACACTTCTAACAAACAATTTGCTTCTTTGTCTTCCAAAATACACTGATTGATTAATAATTTGTGACGAGACATTTTCCTGAACAGTTAACATTGCTACAGCAGTTTTCTAACTTCAGAAAATTTTTGTTCATCAAACTAAAAATGTAAAAAAGAAAATGAATTCTGTTGAAAAGAATACGAATATTATTTCGGCATGCTTTCTTCTAGTCGGCCTCCCATGCTTTTCGGAGAATGAAACCAGATCGAAAATAATGAAAGCTGTAAAAAATGTTGTCAATAATATTTTTAATGGTCTGCTTGTTATGTTTGGAATTTACGCGATAGCGATTTTATTCAGAAGTAATCTAATGGATAATATGTATGCAAGATTAATAGGAACGAGTGTAGATGTATTAATTCTGAGTTTACGCCTGACATTCGCAGCGAAGCAGAGACGTATAGAGCAAATTTTATACCGTATCAAGAATTTCTGTAGGCATCAGTTGAAGTTTTACAAACCAAGCAGCAAATACATTTTACTCATGTGTCTCTTCAACATTTTAGTTCCAATTATATGGCTCATGATTCTTCTGAAAGGAACGGCGAATGACAGCGGATATATTGAAACATACCAAGAATATTTTTTCAATAGACCACCCGAGAACAAACTTTTAACTATATATTTAATCTTCTTAATTCAAACTGCGTTTATGTTGCACTTTTACCTCACCCCGAGCTTGTCCATGATGTTTTTGGGCTATCTGTATTACTTTTACGCTCAGCTAGTTAAACAGTCTCTAGGGAAGATAAAAGAAGAATTGAGATCGAGTTTCAACATTCAGACAATACAAAAGTCTGTTCAAACTATAAATGATCTCCTTCTTATTTATGAAGAAATTGAGGAGGTTTTGTCTCTTGGCGCATTCCTGGCGTATGCATTGTCTCTTGCGAACTTTTTAAATGTGGTATGTATCACCAGGTACTACAAAACAACTGATAAGTTAGGACTTACCCTTTACTGTTCTATTATCTTCGCCTGGAACCTGTTGTGGCTGTTTGGGTTGATTCTGGGGGGATCACAACTGTCAAGCGATACGAACCTAATCCATAACTTTCGAAGGAGCATAGTTTTCGACTTTCTAAGCTTCAAGAAGAAGAAGAGAGGAAAAACTGAACTCCTACAGCTACTGATGGTTCAGGATTGTTTCAAAATAGAGGTATCGTTCACCGCTTGTGGTTTACTCAAGCTGAATCGAGAACTTCTGATTACTACATTTGGTTTTATTTCTAGCTACGGAATAATAATTGCAACTTCTTAAAGCATGCGTACAAATTATTGCACGAATTTCTTCATTTTAAATGTAAGTTGATTTCTGTAAGCATTCTGAAAATAAAATGTCATTATAACAATAAGCTTGCGCATTTTAATCAGTGATACTGAAGGAATTGTTAGGTAAAATTTCATCAATCTCGTAAATATCGAATTTCAAGTTTTGACCGATGTACGATATGGAGACTTCGTATAAGGAGGATTCGTATAACACGGAGGGAAATTTGCGATCTTCTTCGAATTTGCGATTTGACACTATAAAAAAAGTCTCGTACAGTACGGTAAATGAATGAGACAGATGTTTCTGTATTGCCTGTTAACACTGCTGATGATGCTCATGTGTCTGTATATTCTAAGTGACTCGTACAGGACGGAATCGTGTAACATGGAACGTATCTACCGTGATAGGGGAGGTCTAGCGTACATCGAAGTTTCGTCAGTCTGTGCATCAGTGTGTTAGTATGCTTTTGCCCGATAATTTCAAGAAAAATATGACCATGATGGCACTGGTAGTGTTTAAATAAGTTATTTGACCTAATGATAGTTCTTCTTTTTTTTAAAAAGGGGGGGAGACACACTTTTAAAGCTGTGCCTTCTAATGGAAGGCACAAGAGAGTTCTACCGTACCTTTTATTAGTATTTTAACATGAGAGGCATGTAGCCAATGTATCTCTCATATAGTATTGAAAATGTAATCAAATTTATGAGGCAAAAATGTTCAAAATGCATTTTTTAAAATCAAAGGCACACTTTTAAGAGTGTAGTAAAACGGGTATTAGAGTGTAGTAAAACGGGTAGAGTGTATAAATACCGACTGGTTGAATGGTTGATTAAAAAATCTCACGTCTTTTTTTATCACTGGATCAAATTATTCATATTCATGTTTTTTAGTTGAAGAGTTTTTTTCCTCTTTTTAATCTAATGAATTTTCTAATTTAATAGTACATTTACTCTGGGAGTGCGTTAAAATCAATTTTTATTATGAAGATAAGTAATTATAAATAATATTTGCTAAATTAATGTTTTCGTAAAACTCTAGAAGATGTTTGAAAAATGCGTTCTGATACTCGAATATTTAATTTGATGTAGAGCTATCATTTAGAGATAAGCAGTTACAAAATATATCTAATGTGAAACATCTTGATTCAAAGTTTGTAACTTTTTTTTAAATCCTTGTCTTAAATATAATTTTCGCATAATATTAGAATAAACGGATAAATGATGTTCAGTGACTGTCATCTTTTTATCTCAATTTGAAACACCAGATCGAGCAATATCGGCTCAGTTTGAAAGTGGCTGCTTTTTACAAGTGGAGGAAGAAAATGGGGACGTGATATTCATGCTGACAGGATTCCGAATTCTCAGTTAAAGGGCTCATATTTGAATCCTAGCTGATCAAAGATCCCCATGCACGTTCGGCGGACTTACTCGTTAAATCTGTTGAGCCGTCTGTCCATTCCTTAGGTAGGTCTATAGGTGGGAGAGAGGTGTGAATCAGGGAATGACCCCCCTTTCCGGTGATACTCAAAATTGTACAGAACAGCAAATCTTTACGTTCTAACCCGAGCCTGAACACCCGATGCCTTAAAGCCGTCCGATACAGCTAAGCTGCTAGTTTTCATCAATAAAATATTTTTTTTAATATAAAAGTGTTTTATGATGAACATGCAGAACTAATACATGTAGTATTTTTTATAAAAGGTTGTTTGATTCAAATGCTTCGAATTATTGTAAAATTATCAGCGATACAATTTAAATATAGAATAAAATAAATGTAAATGTAAATGTAAATAATATATACATTATTATTATTATTATTATTAAAATGAAATATTTGCCTTTATTTTGCTTTTTTGTTTTCCCCCCTTAAAAGATTTCTTCTGCCATAAAGCCTATTAAAAGGGATTAGTGAGCTTTCGTTTTCACTAATTTTTCCCTTTTTTGAAAAATTGCTTTAAATATTTTCAATGCATTTGTATATAGCAGAAGTATTACACCACCTTGATTCTCAAGATGATCTATGAACATAATACCTGATACAAATATTAATAATCATCTTCTATTTTAAAATGGTGTTTAAAAATAACTAAATACTTTCCTGTGGTTCTTCATCAATTGTTTGATTAGTACATCCTTTCAAATATTTATTAGAGAGGAAGACGAATTTTCTATGCCGGTAAATTTAGAAGATTGGAGTTTGTCAATTCAATTTTAATTTATTATAGAGCGCCATTCCTTAAATTTCTTTCGAGATTTATGTTTTAGAAAAAGCTAATTGATTATTCAGAAAGCCTAAGTAATAAATGTGATTTTCCCTTTACACTTAAAAAATTTAAATTTTAAAAAAATTAAACATACATTCTTTCAGGTTGATGTGCAACTTCTAAATAAGTATCTGAGTGTCAATCAAGTGAAATTTCCTATGTCGGTTTCATGTATAAAGTATTGCTGTTATTTATAAAAATTGAAGCATGTACAAAAAATAATAACCTCTTATTTATTTCCTGTATTTTTTAACTAAATCGGCATTCATAAAATTAAAATACGGAAGTAGGTTACACTCAAATCATTTTTTGATTGGGTCTGTCAAGTTAAATGAATTCTCTGACATTTTGTTTCTACTGCACTCCAAAGATAATATTCGTTGATTACTATGAAATTTCTAAGAAGTAAAGTACCTATGATTTTTTATATTTATTTCTTTAAAAAAAAAACAAGAATTTTTTTAATGCAGTGGAACTTAACAAAATAATGAAAGCTTTGTTTCTACAATTTACTTTTTGTAATTTTTTCTGTGTACAATAAAAATGTTTGGAATGAAATTTTCCTTACTACAAATAAGTAAATAATAATCTTCTTTTAGTATTTTAGTATTTAAAAGACTTGAAGAGTTTGATATAAAAAAGAATCACTCAAAACTTGCTACGAATGTACAATATAATTTTTTAGTTAATTGTTAAACATTTTTTCCTTAATAGAAAACATAAAAAAAAATTAGGATTTTCTCGATAACATAAATGCACCTTTTTAAATTTAATCAACGAGAGTATAACAACTATCAAATACATACTCCAAAATCTCATTTCGAGACACGCAAGGGTTATTCATTAATTAATGGGGGCCGAATTTTGAAAAAAATCGCTTCTAGGTGCACAACATCATGTTTAGAACTTCCTATGTACCAAATTTGGTGTTTCTACGTGTAACCGTTTGTCCGTAACGCCGCCGACACTCACACACATACAGACATCGTCTTTTATAATACGTATATACATTTTTTCTGGTTATTTAATGAATAACCCTTGCAGGTCTCGAAATGGGCAACAAAAAATGCTGTAAGCTTATATAAGCTGGCATCAAAAATTATTCAGCTCACGCCAAAATTATCGAATTTTCGTATTAACGGTGAGTTGCAGTTTCAGTTTCAGTTTTTTCACTTAACTTTTAAAAATTTGAATCAATAATTCCAATGGAAAGAACGGGAAAGAAATATTCTTCACTTTTATCATAAACATTCTGAAAATACTATCTAACCTTAAAATGCAGAGGCTGAAAGAAACATTCGAGTAACCAAGTTTTACATGGTTGCAGTTAAACTTGCCACGAGAACTCTTCATCATCGCGGCTATTTGGACTAATCTCGCCGCATTTGTCATGGTTGCAGAAAACGTCTTCTGAACGTTAATAGACGTTCAGAGAACCTGTGTGTGTTTGCTGGGTTGTCACATCAATGCAGTTACATTCCATGTGTTTCATTATTGATGGTACAATGTCTTTCCCAGAACCACTGTCTGCAGTTACATGACCAAGATATATTGAACCTTTACCTTCAACCAAAGATATGTGTTCTTCTTGTATAGTTTTCCGGACAGATTTACCACTTACATTTTCTTTGACTATAGTTTCATCTTTCTGACCATCAAAATAGAGAGAAATTATTTCTGAGGTGTGAGTTGCAATACTTTCACGGTACTTTACTCTTTCACGAAAAACTTTCGATTTATCAATTACCGCCGTCTGATTTTCTGGTGTCACAACTTTTAAATCCTGTAAAAGAGCACTTGCTAGTTGGGGTCCCGCTCTATTGGAAATTGCTCTGCGATCACATGCTCTGGAAAATGATGGCAGATCTACTGGAAAGACTTGCTTTACTGAAACGCTAGAATTTTCCTTTTTATTTTCTGGTATTTTATTTTTTATAGCTTTCATCACTTGAATCCTGTTGAAGGGAATCGCTGTCAGTGTCACTAACAATGCCTTCATGTCGTAAAGTAGGGGTATTTGGTGATTGGAGACTTCAGTTTAACTCGAATTGTATGGACTTTTCCTTTTAGTTTCTCGATTTTTTTTACTCTCTACTGTGTCAATTACTCCTATAACCATAAGCCTCAGGTTTCGTTGGTCATTCAAGAACTTGTGTTCCAGTTGTGGAACCTTCCATTGCGCTGGACACAAACATTCCTCTAAATCTCTACATTTGCATGAACAAATATCAAAAAGATTATTTACAATGTCAGATTTTGAACGCTTCAACGGAAGTTTTAAAGCTCTTGGCATTTTTTGTGTTACACGCTGATGACTTTTTCATCTTTTCAGATCTCTCGTGTAGTTTTAAAATCATAAAAACAATGTTGCTTACAGATGAAACAGGAATAGAAGTCTTCTTCCATATTTCTTCTAGCTTACGGGCCACTAGCAATGCAACTACCTTTTTCTTTGGTTGATGATATCCTTCAGACTTCAACTGATTTCTTACCCATTCAAAATAACGTAGTACATCAATTTTAGTAGGTAAAACATTGCTATCACATATATCTAGAGGTTGACTGACAATTGGATCGTCAGTAGTTTTCCTACTCATGATGGTAAAACAACAGAACCAAACTGAACTCAATCACAAATCAAAAACATAAATGCTCAATAAATGGACGCTTCGTACATAAAAAACGCTAAAAACAAACTGAAAAAGAAAGGAAGGGTGGACGAGGGAGAGAGAAGTAATCATGTGATGGTCTTGCACTTCCCTTATCTCCAAAGTCATGGGGGAGCTACAGTTTTATCACCTTGAAATCTGAGCCCCATATTCGCCTACAAAAATATTCTTGCTATTTCGGAACACTGTACTGCAGTGTCTGTATTATAAATACAATGATTGAAAATTTGAAAGATTCTTCAACATTTCTTAAATACGGATATTTGACAAAAAATTGGAGATTTTCATTACGATTCCGGGAGATCTAAATGTTCAATTTCAGTCGCAATGCATTTTTTTTATTGATAGATTCTATCTGAAATTGCATATTTTTGCTGTTGAATATTTAATTTTGATTTATATACACTTTATAAAAAAAATGTTTAAAAATATCGTTTTGACTAAAAAACTGACAACTTCAGGGTCATTCCGGGAGACCTAAATATTTTTCGATTTCAAAAAAAATTATTTTGGTCGGTATGTGATGACAGTAACAACTTTTTATCAACTTGAAAGTTTGATTTTCCAAAAAAAAAATTTCGTGATACACCCTAATATATATATACGACTCTTTTAATGACCAGGTTCAGACTGAGACGATTTGGGTACATCCGCCTTAAATGATGCTACGAGGAATGAAATACAGTTCGTGAATTGTCTCTCTTCTTCAGTAGAAAATCACGAAAACGATACTTACCCCACACTCCTCGCACTTCTATTTGCGCTTCTTAATGTTGGCTAAAAACATCGTGTGGCGGGCGAGGAGTCCGCGTTAGGTCTAACTAGGATACGTTTACTCGTGAAAAACTCGCGTAATATAGATCGCGTTATAGCGCAAGTCCACTGTAGTTGTCATGGTTATAAGATTTACCGTTGCATGTAAATTATTAAATTCAGCAATCGGACGAAAACTTGAGTGATTTTCAAAGATTTCAGACATAGAAAAGCTTGCAACAATATGAAGCAAACAGAAAATTAGTAATGCTTTAAATACGGTGCTTAATACTTTTGTACTGTAACTTTGATCTTTCCAAAAGGTAAGATTTATTTTCCACTTTAATTCTTTCCTATGTGTGGCAATAGATCTTTCAAATTACACGTTAGAGCATGTGCGCATTATGTATGTACTCCTGATATAGATATAGCAACATCTGGTTATAAGTGAAATTCGAAATGTTTAGACATCTTTGGCCTCATAAATGATCTAAATCAACGATTCAACAATCTTAATCCACGATTAAAATACTTACCGTGCTCACGTAATGAAAAAGATTAATCTTGGTCTCAGGATGTAACTTTTGCTTATTACTGTAACTGACATTTGATGTAATAAATAACTCGTGACAATAAGAAACGCAATCTCACTTTGCTCAGTTTTTTACTTATGTTTCAACTCAAAACTGTTAAAATCAACGAACAAATGAATTTTCAGAATTTTAAAGTCATCTACGTTCTTCGCTTTGTATGTCTGTGCAAAATTTTAAGCTTATTGTCCGAATAGTGTATATTTCTATAGCAAACAAAGACGTGAACTTCCACAGTTATACATTAGGCTATCTGAGTGCTAGTTCGTTATTCTCACAAGGAAAAAAAACTCGCTTTACCTGTCTTGGCGAAATTTAGAGTGATTTTGTGGGATTAAGACAATCTTTATCGTCAGCAATTAACAAAGTACCATATAGCAGGATAAACACAGTCAAAATATGTTCAAATACTGTCCTCGTTCTGCCATATACGAAATTTTAAATCATCTTTTCTAATAACGGACATTCCGTGTAGTTAAATCATTGCATTTGCTTAAATTTTTCATGAATATTACTCACTTGTGGCTCCAGCTCCCATCTGATATATTAGCACGCCGTACGTAACCATAGTACCACAGATAGTAAGTATGAAATTCTTCGTAATATTGAATAATCCTAAACCAGTTACATAATTCTTTGAAGTCTTGATGTTCTCAAAGAGTAGATTGAATGTAAGGATGGATTTGATATCCGGAGATTTTGTTATGATGATGCTCGACAATTCCACCAGTTCGTCCTTCAGAGCTGTGTTTTTGTCAGTCACCCTTGCGCCACTGAAAGTCAGTGCCAAAAAGCATGTCAGAGCACATACAAATGTCCATCCAGTATAAACTATAACAACCAAAGTTCGGTAACTCTCGTTGTCTGACAAAACACAACTGACGGTATTGAAGAAGCTGCTAATAGCCGTTGAATAGATTAATAAAGTGCACGCATTCAGAGCGTCATCAAGATCAAGGAGGCATGAAGAGATTTTTTTGAAGAGAACGATGCTCGGACAAATCGAAGTCTGTGTTGGAACGCTGACCGAGAAGTCTTTCTTGAGTTTCTTCCCATACAAAGTGTACAGCTCTCCGACATTTTGGTACGCATTGACGCAAATCAGCAACACTAAATAGCATGTTATGGAACCTATATTGTACGCAGCAACAGTTGTGAATGCTGAGAACCAAATGAAGTTTTTCTGGTGTACATTCCTCTCCGAAAAAGACATGTAGTGGCTCATCTTTCTGGCATTGTGGCCGAACTCTTGAAGCAGGAAGAAGAAGACTTGCATTCCCGTTATCCCTATGATACCTATGACGGCTAGAAACAGGTGAAAGTAGAGTTCCGACTTTTTGCTGATTATTGGAGACTCCAGCTTCTCCTTCATCTGCACGACTCTTCGGAGTGCTGAGACGATCTTCTTCCTCTTCTGAATGAAGTGAATGTGGAGGAGGTGACCGAAAATGGAATACCCGTAATAAGTGAACCTAGTTGCAGTGGATGGCAGGAAAAGATAACTGAAAGCGCAAAACACCACGATGACCAGCGTCCTAAAAATCGTTGCTGTGAAGCTCCAGACTACAATCCAGTTACTCAATTTCTCTCTTTTAGAGTTCAAAAGGGACGGGCAAACAGGCAAACCAGAGAGCAAGCAAAGGGCGAAAAGGATATGGAACACGTTTGCATCTCTCTTATGTTTCTCACGGCGGATATCGAAAGCTTTCACAAGCGTCATTCTGGAAAGATGTCGAGACATTTTTTTTTCCCCGCTGGACACTAATATTAGCTATTTTTATTTATTCTGTATGGCTCCTATTTCAGTATATGTTAAAAAAATACCAATTCTTGCATCAAGTGTTTTATTTATAAGTTTATTGTACTTTCAGGAAGTTCTTTGTAAGTCAAAATTATTCACTTTCTCAATTCTTTTTAATTAGTAACTTACAGTCCAATACGTTGTGTCAAAGGAACAGATAAATTCAATCATTTTCTTAAAAATTTTCTTTTCGTTCTGTATAACTTTTTGAAAATATTTATACGTTTAAAGAGAAAATTAAATCTTAAATTTGTAAATATGATCTACTGCATTGAAAATTCACAGTTTTAATTAGACATAGGGCTTTCACAAAAATCATCGAACGACGTTTTCATAAAACGTACTTACCTACAAATTTAAATTTTGCTGAAAGCATAGGCTTTTTGTTTGTTCATGTAAATGTTTTTGAAAAGCATACGACTTCACTTTTTAATATTTTTAAAAAAAGACATCGGTAGATTTTTTACGACATTTGATTTCCGAACTCGAAGCTAGTTAGCAGATATCCAACATTTTTACTAGCGGCAATAATTCTGGGACAACTAATGTCTCTTATATTATTTTTTTCTTTGCTGAAGACCATTAATAAAACTTGGTTTTGTACTTCTGTCGACAAAGCTCTGGGAAAGTACGAGTTTTAGTGTATAGTACGAAATCTTTTTAAAAGCAGCGCAAATCAATAACTTGATAAGACAGTTAAAGTAACGCATGCATTTTACTTTCCGATCCGCAATTTTAAGAGAATTTGGGTTCTAATCTCTACTTATTATAAAAGAAGGTGTCTGTGTGTGTGTGTGTGTGTGTGTGTGTGTGTGTGTCTGTCTGCAGCGTTACGGACAAACGGCTACACCTAGAAACACCAAATTTGGTATTCGGGAAGATGTAAATATGTAGTTGTGCACCTCGAAGCGATTTTTTCAAAATTCGACCTAGATTTTTTTTTATTTTATGTTTTATGCGATTTTTGGCATTTTTTCTCACCTAATTCGTAATAACGGCGGAAATTACGCTCGCAGCAAAACGGCATTTGTATCATCGGATAGAGGAGAAAATTTTCTTTTAAAAACAGTTTGTTCTGAATACTTAACCTGATTTACCGATTTTTAGGAATTTTTTTACTAAACATCTGCTTCGCGATTTTTTTTCGTAAAATAATTTTAAAACTGTCGCATCTTGAATTCTATCCGTCATAACTTTTAGATATTTTGACAAATCGTGAAACATTCTTTTCTCCCTCTTTTAAAATAAAAACGAAAAAATTATGTAAATTAGATGATTTTTTACGAATTTTAATGCAGCCTAATGTTTAGAATTTAATAGCATCAACGCGATCTTACGCCATTCATTACATTGCGATCACGGCACGAGAATTTATGTTCGACTGTTGCCACAGAAAGGATTAGAAAAAAGGGTTTTTTCAACCAATCGAGTTTTTAAATGGGATATCAGAATTTCAATTCGCAAGTGAGGATCTATGACGTCAAATGCTTTAAGATACCTAAAAATTAAGCCATAACTTTAACTCATTTATTCCAGCTCTATTTTCAACACAGGGAGACGATATTTTGATTAAAATTTACTGTAGAAATAAACTAAGAAATTCACGATTATTATTATTAGAAGTGGTATTTTAATCCGGTGCTTATTTAAAAATTGAAATGTTTTCACGGCGCTGAAAATGTTCATTTTAAAAGTTACAAAGTTCGTTTCAAAGCGCGATATATTAAAATTTTTCTATTTATTATTTTTATTTTTGGCATTTAATTTAGCGCAGGCGTTGCCTAACATACGCATGCAGGTTGCGAGTATAGTTTTATTTTAACGTTGAATTACGTTCCTCCATAAAGGTCACGCAAAGTTTTAATGATACCGTTTGAAAACAATTATGCGAAATATCGAAAGTAACTCCGAAATTAATCTACCGGGGTATCCTTTACGGCAGTCAAACAGTGACGTCATAAATAAAAAAAAAATGTGTGAAATTTGTAAACTCTGCAACTCTAACGCCCTGTCACAATTAAAATGGGAATAAGTAGCTCCTCGAGATTACACAGTTTGATGTTTTTCAGGAGACAGGACTATGGAGGATATAAAAGATATCGCTATTGGATATTTAAAATGGCACCCCTTGGATATTTTCTCCCCACAGTAAGATGAAATGGTTTACGGCGCTAAATACGCCAATCTTATAAAACTATGTATAAATTAAATATATATGGAGAGTTTCCTTAATGGCAACCATTATGTGAAATGATTATTATTTATGCTAATGCGTAAATTGCAAAGAATCGCCACAGAATCAAAAGATCCCACTGAGGCCAAATAATCTAAGCTGTTTCTTTTAAGGGAGCCTTGAAGAGGGAGAAGCGAGTATAGATAGTATTAATGTACGTAATAGGTAGTATTATTAGATTTGTAAAGATAGTATGAATAAATCGCAATGTACCACGTTAATAAATATTTCATGAAATTAAAAGTGTTTATCCGTTTTCAACGGTTGTCTTACAACCAACTAAACGAAAAGTAATTCTAATTTGCGTTAATATATCCCGCAGTCATTTCAACAGAGGGGATTACTTGAACTTTTTTAAAAATGAAATTCTGTTTTGTCACATGCAGATATGATTTTAGTAGTAAAATATTCCTTTCTTCCCGTATGAAGAGCCGGTGCGCAGCTATTTTAAAAACATCTCTTGAAAATAGCATAAATGAATTCAGAAGACCTCAAAACGTGTAAATACACCAAAATCTCGAAGTCGAATTTTTTTCATGATTGCAATACTTTCCTTATATGGTACATTTTCGGAAAGAAATAAATGGTGCTCCATTTCATGTAGTGTCTTAGGTATTTAATGCTACAACTTGAGCCTAAAAAACAGTATGATGTAGAAATAAGACATTTTGAAAGCCAGGAGTTCTCTGCAAACTATTAAGCTTTCCACTTTTTTAATAGTGAATGACACTGACGTAGTTTTTTGAGTCATTATACTGCAATGATCAGGTTAGTACTCATGACACAAACTTACATTACTACATTAAGAGTGACTACATTAAGATTGACTGTTAATTTGACTACATTAAGAGTCAAATAATTTTGCTCTTTTTTTTTTTTAAATTCCACATCACGAATAATTTCGAATTACACATGTAAGGAAAATTTTCGTTTCGTACTGTGCGAAGAACGGGCACGCAGCTAGTTCATACTAAAGCCATAGTAAGGGAAATAGGTATCAAATAAAAGCAATATAAGGGGAGGGAACTTTCGTCAATTCAATCCTATTTGTAAGTACAATAGAAGCAGAATGGGAAATATTAGATTTTAGATTCCAATATAGTTATTTATCACAGTTATTATTTCCCAAATGTGGACTGACCTTTACGCATCTTTTTTTCAATGTACGCTTGTTTTATAGATAAACATACTTAGTGAATACAAAAGCAAAACTTAATAACTCAATTTTATGCTTTTCTCTGATGTATAGCTTTCGAATAGTTTTTTTTTTTTTTTTTTTTTTTTTTTTTTTTTTTTTTTTAAGAAGCGATATTTGTCCTCGTTTCATTATGTACCCCATTAGATTGAGTTACTAATATTAGATTTAGTTACAATGACAACATGAATAATTCTTTATATCATCTGATATGATATGCTATCACTCAGTTTGTTTTATTAAGAAATAATCAAGCTTGTAATTTTAGATAGATGAGCAGAAAATGGTAACCGAAAATTTCTTTATAGAGCTCACCTAAACCTTCACGTAATATCGACTGATATGTAACAGTGCTTCTGTTTTGAAGCAAAACTAATTTCATATAACTAACACTTTTTCAATATGCTTATAACAGCATGTAATATCGAAAATAATGTATTGATTGAACTTTTTCCTGCTTATTGCTTCTTCGATCACAAGTGAAAACATCTTAAAGACTATTGCAAGATACTGAACATTTCAAGATAAATTGATTGCCTAGGGAACAGACTGGCTATAAAAATATATGGTATAAAAATTCCAGGCTTTTCAAAACCTTCTATGGACGATGGTTCGAAATGGTACAAATACGACATACAAAAAATTATCAAAATTTTTACCACAAAAAGTTGGAAATTCACTCCATTTGAACAACTAATGGGAATTAAAATGAAAAATAAGGATTATCCAAGTGTTAAGAAAATTTGAATTGTGAATAACTCTTGCATTTAGTTACAAAGTGATTTTGATATTAGATCAACAGTTAAAAGCGTGCTTCCTACAACTGAATGCTCAAAATTAATAAAAGCTATGTGAAAAAAATAAAGATTAGGCGTTCTAAAGATTTTGGTAAGAGTAGAAGCATGTTGCTGATAATTGTAATATTTGATTTATAGTTGATGTTTTCCATCCAACTTCCAGATAGGTTTATTTGTTAAGATTAAAAAATTGAAAAGTATTTATTTAGTTGCTATTAAAATACTTTGTAATGGGGGGCTAAAGTGAATTGTTGCTGAATTATGTTAAATTGGGGACTAAAGCGAAGAAATCCGCTTCTAACATGAATAAATATTATATTTATAACCATTAAATTGATGTCTCAGATAAATGCAAAATAGCAAATGTATCCTTTGAATAGTATAAAAATCAGAGGAGATCTTTAAAAGAAAGAATTCAAAATTACAATAGCCATATTTCTTTTTAATGTAAAGGTACGAGACATTTATAGAAATACAAGGGAAAAGTGTTAAAAAAAAAACTCTATGAATGTTTGGGAAATGTCATTGATAAATCCTATCAAAATATTTTCAAATTATTTTTTCCCTCTGTTAAATAGGGGGGGGGGTGAATTTAAAATGATATTTCCTAATTTCTAACATTCAGCGTAGTTAAATCATTCTTTTCTTGAATTTTTGCTATTACTGATATTATTCACTCGTGGCTCCAGCTCCCATTTGATATATCAGTACTCCGTATGTAACCATTGTACCACAGATAGTAAGTATGAAATTCTTCGTAATATTGAATAATCCTAAACCAGTTACATAATTATTTGAAGTCTTGATGTTCTCAAAAAGTAAATTGAATGTAAGGATGGTTTTGATATCCGGAGATTTCATTATGACGGTGCTTGACAATCCTATCACTTCGTCCTTCAGAGCATTGTTTTTATCAGTCACCCTTGCACCACTGAAAGTCAGTGCCAAAAAGCATGTCAGACCACATACAAATGTCCATCCAATGTAAATTATAACAACCAAAGTTCGGTAACTCTCGTTGTCCGACAAAACGCAGCTGACGGTGTTGAAGAAGCTGCTTATAGCTGTCGAATAGATTAAGAAAGTGCAAGCGTTAAGAGCGTCATCAAGATCGTGGAGACATGAAGAGATTTTTTTGAAGAGAACGATGTTCGGGCAGATTGCTGCCTGTGTTGGAACGCCGTTCAAGAAGTCTTTCTTCAGTTTCTTCCCATACAGTGTGTACAACTCTCCAATATTTTGATACGCATTGATACAAATCAGCAACACCAAGTAACACGTTATGGAACCGATATTGTACGCAGCAACAGTTGTGAATGCTGAAAACCAAATGAAGTTCTTCTGGTGTGAGTTCTGCTCCGAAAAAGACATGTAGTTGCTCATCTTTCTGGCATTGTAGTCAAACTCTTGAAGTAAAAAGAAGAAGCCTTGCATTCCTGTTATCCCTATGATGCCTATGACGGCTAGAACCAAGTGGAAGTAAAGTTCCGACTTTTTACTGATTATTCGAGACTCCAGCTTCTCTGTCAATTGCACTACTTTTCGGACGGCGGCGACGATCTCCTTCCTTTTCTGAATGAAGTGCATGTGTAAAAGGTGACCAAAAACGGAATACCCGTAATAAGTGAACCTTGTGGCAGTGGAAGGCAAGAAAAGATAGCTGAACGCGCAGAATACGACGATGACCAGCGTTCTGAAGAGCGTTGCTGCGAAGCTCCAGACTATAATCCAACAGCTCAATTTTTCTCTTTTCGATTTCAAAAGGGACGGATATATGGGCAAACCAGAGAGTAAGCAAAGGGCAAAAAGAATATGAAACACGTTCGTTTCTCTGCTGTGTTTCACCCGGCGGATATCGAAAGCTTTTATAGGCGTCACTCTGGAAGGACGTGCAAATATTTTTTTATTTTTCTTCCTTAATCTGTCAAACATAGGAAAATCATGTGAAAAGTCGATCATGATTTTTCTTCTCTTTATCAGTCCACATACGAACTAAAACCTTTCTTCAAGATGAAGCTCTGTGGTGGCTGAAGGTATGATTGGCGTTTAACTAACACCCCAATCCTTTATGCACTTTCAATAATCAAAATAAAAACAAAATTCAAGTATGTTCTATGGAAATAAACGTTAGCTTATCCGAAAAATTATGCTTTGTCAAACTATATCATCGTTAATTTAGTAAATATCGACTATTAGTGAAAAAAATTAACGCAGATATATTTTATTTTGGAAATAAGATTTAGATATGTACAGTAATAGCTTTTTGATATGACAAACCTAATAAATCTCTATTTTTTTCTAATAATAATTTAAATATGGGCTTGATTTCCCTGATAATTTATTCATTTAGTTTATGTTAAACAGTCAACAAAGGAAATTAATGTATTCTTTTTATATGTGTAATTGGGAACAATTTATCTTTCAACCATTTGTTCTTTTATTACAAAGTATCTATAATATATAATGTATAGTTAATAAGTAAAACACAAAGAATATTACTGCAAAAATGACATACCCTGTAGGAAAAAAAAAAAATATATATATATATATATATATATATGTGTGTGTGTGTGTGTGTGTGTGTGTGTGTGTGTGTGTATGTATGTATATATATATATATCTACTTTTTTATTTTTTTCACTTTATCAATGGATTATCTTGGGATTTCACTTTACGTAAGTTAGCTATTATATATTATGTATATATAATCACATTTAGTATCAGCAAAATTACTTTCTGATTACATTCGCTCATTCTCCGAGGTAGGGAATACTTTTGATTAAATTGTGTAAACATATTTTGCACTGAACAAACTAATTATAAAACTTGTTCTATTATAAAAAGTTATTTATGTCTAGAGCATAGAAGAGAATGAGTGCCATCCATAATCTAGGGAAAAGCTTCTCAAAATAATAGTCTCGTAATAATTTTATTTATTTGTACATAATAATGACTTCCTGACTTTTTTAACTAGATCCTTTGACAAACTCATCTAGTGTTCTTATCAATAAAGACAACAATAACAATAACAATAAAGACACGTTTAAAGTGAAATCAATAACCTGTTCCTTTTTTTTTTTTTTACTCATTCACATCATTTTGAGTCATTCTCCTTGCTAAATACATGCAGATGTATTTCACTGAAAATAATATCATGCTTTAATCTAACAGCTCTCATATACATATGTCAGCTTCATTTTTTATAAGGTTTTATTATCTGTAATTTTCACATACTCTATTAATTCTTTTTTGAAGACTTTTTGCCCATGTAAAAATTGTCCCTTTCAGCAAGCTCGTAGAATAAAGTATAATTGTTTTAATTTTTTTGCCTTTGCTTTTTTACATTTATAATTGTTGAAATAATAGTAATAATTTAAAAACAGTTGAAGGTACTTTCATCTGGATGAATAACCTCAGAAGAACTGTGGCCATAATGTCTTCACCACAATTATTCCTCTTTTATACACAGTACGTTTATCTATAATGCTAATAATTGATAAAACATCTACGTTGCAGTTTTGAAGTCTAACAGTGCAGCTATAAGAATACGTTGAAAATAAAAGCGACGAAATCTAATTACATAGGAATTTTTATTTTTATCGCTTTTTTTTTTTTTTTTCAATATTATTAAAGAACTTTACACGTACAGATGCTTTCGATGAAGCTTAATAATATTTTCCTGTCCTAACTTACTTTTAAAAAGGGGGGGGGGTGGGTGAGAGATATATATATATATATATAGAGAGAGAGAGAGAGAGAGAGAGCTTCTACTAAAATTGCCTAGTAGATCACCCCTCATGACACGCACTCTACAAATATATTTTACAAACAGTAAGCAATGAAACGCACTTTATCCTGCTGACCAAAACATACATTCGATACGTCAAGAGTATCGCTATAACTAGGAGAAGGGAAGCTCACATCACCGAAGGCGTACGTGAAAGCTAATTGCACACTTCTCCGAATTTCCTCTGCAATTCCGAAGCTGGTCTTTAAGAAAGGGATTCTCTTGAGCATCGATACCCCTTCTTCCTACGGCCTCAGATAGAACTTTCGGAATATACTAGATTTAGCATGCTTATACGCCGGCGATATTCAGTACTTTTTCAAAGATTCAATGCGCTGTCATCCAAACAAAAAAGCTGCCGATACCTTTAACCCTGAGACGCCATTTTAACCCCCAAACTACACCCCAATCTTATATGATAACCTTGCCTTTGGTTTGATATTAATAGGGCCTGATTATTGCACAGGCCAACTAGGTCACAGTCATTTCCCCCTAGATTTTAGGAAGGAGGCAAATGATTTCAAATAGAGAACTTGCAGGCAATATTATTTTATGTAAATTTACAGTTTTAAATTCTTTATTACATAATGCGTTCAAACAGACATTATGTAATGCGTGTATGAACGCATTGATTATATACAAAGCATTTTAAAGGCATTCTTATTTGTGCAGGTACTACAAGTCAACGATGGCGGCTAACTTTTTTACTGTCCTCGTTATGAAGAAGATGCGACTGGAGGTCTGCTCCGCCACCGGTCACTTGTACTACGCCACCGCAACTGGATTCTACGCCGGTGTACACTCGGCGTCATACTTTTATACAAAAGTTTATAAACTTTCAGCAATAAGGATTTTTTTCTTCTTAAAAGAAAATTTAAATTAAAATTGATACCAGTTTTAGTGGAGATAGTAATAGTTTACTTCTACTATGTAAATTTCGGTATAAATTAGTTATACAGGGTATCCCAAAAACGGGCTTTAATTCTTTATCTACTATTAGAGATAAGGGGGCCGTATAAATTATAAAAAATAATCAAAATAAGGCCGGAAATAAGACTTCTTTAAGAAAAAATTTCTCTCATTAATTTTCAAAAAGTTACACTTTTTAAATTTGAATACGACCCCCGTATAAAAACATTCCCAGTCAGTAAAATGTGCCCCATACACTAATAAGGTGATGTACCGAATTTGAGCCTTTTATCATGCAACGTCGCTGAGAAATCTTTAAGGAAAGATGATCGGGGACTATACATGATTTTGAATATAAACGTTTGAAGGGAGAGCGTGGGGCGAGAGCTGGGTTTGAACCCAGGGACTTATGGGTGGTAGAATGAGGCGCAATGCAGCTCGGCCAAAAGGTACCCTATTCGACCGGCCTTCAATTGCCGGGTGTTGTGTGCGCCTAGGTGATCGTGCCGCCACACTACCCCCCCCCTAGAGAGTCAGTCGGAGGCTAACGAACGATATTCCAAGCGTTATGGAATGCTGCCACTCGTTGTGGACTTTGTGGGGTTGCTGCCGCTCGTTGCGGACTTTGAAAGTGAGCCGAGCGAGAGATGGAAGAGGGCTGTGCTGGCGCCATCTGTCGCTGTAGGCGAGAAGGAGAATGCGTGTTCGTTGTCCGAGTCACCAGTGAAGGGAGAGCATGGGGCGAGACTTTGCGGACTTTGAAAGTGAGCCGAGCGAGAGATGGAAGAGGGCGGTGCTGGCGCCATCTGTCGCTGTAGGCGAGAAGGAGAATGCGTGTTCGTTGTCCGAGTCACCAGTGAAGGGAGAGCATGGGGCGAGAGCTGGGTTTGAACCCAGGGACTTATGGGTGGTAGAATGAGGCGCAATCCAGCTCGGCCAAAAGGTACCCTATTCGACCGGCCTTCAATTGCCGGGTGTTGTGTGCACGGAGGTGATCGTGCCGCCACACGTTTATTACTAGAGTGGAAAAAAGATTTTTCTTCGTAATTTCTCTACGACCCCTCCAATGCGATCATTAGACGTGATTTTTTATCCCTTCGAGATCCATTGAAAAGTGGTTTAAGTCAGAATTATATTTATCTTCATATCTCTGACACTTTTTAAGATATAGTTCTCAAATTTTGTATGTCACCTCAATAGTGTATGTGTGATATTTTACTAATTAGTGTATGTGGGACAATTTACTAACTGGGGAATTTTTTGTACGGGGGTCGTATACAAATTTAAAAAGTGTAACTTTTTTTTAATTAATGAGAGGAATTTTTTGTTAACGGAATCTCATTTCCCAACTTATTCTGGACATTTTTTTCAATTTACACTGCCCACTTATCTCTAATAGATAAGAAATTAGAGCCCGTTACCACCTTTTGGGAGCACCCTATAATGCTTCGGATATCTCCTCTCTTGATATTTTCCACTTGGTTTATTTAAGGCTAAAACTGGAACATTTTATCGCCTACGTGTTGAACATTATACTGTTTCTCTTCCTCGTTGGCTTTTGCCTTTGCCTTTTCAAGTGCTCACTAAAAAGCAGGCTGGTGCCAACAGGGGGGGCTGGGGGGTTTATCGCCCCTCAGTAAATGAGTAGAAGGGGCGAACTATATAATTCGCCCCCTCTGTATTTTAGCCCCCTGAATATTTTGCTTACAATAGTTTTCTTCTTCAGGATGGGGGGAAGCAATTTTTCCAGCCCTTCCCCTCAAGAAAACGGTTATTTAAACAAACTAATGAGGCATAAACGAAAATTTTAGTAGCTCAAACGGAAGGGGGGGGGGCGAAATAGCTGCCACCACCCATCCCCTTCCGCACGAAGAAAACTTATTTTAAGCAATCTATTGAGATACAAAAAAAAAAAAAAAAAAATCGGTAAATTAATTAGTTTACATGAAACTTAAAGGAAATTTGGCTTACACTCGAATACTTTTTTGAGAGGATGTACAGACAAGGTTAATAAAGATTGAAGCCGATTATTTATAAAAATTAGCGGGGGGGGGCAAAATAGCTGCCCCGTCCCTGAAGAAAATGATTATTGTAATTGAGCATTAGAAGTACAAACAAAAATTTTCCTGGTACCAAGGTTGACACCTTTTATTTTAAAAACATTTGTTGGTGGAGGGGGGGGGGATGAGCCCCCCCCTTCCCGATGTCGGAAAAAATCGTTCGTCCCCCCACTTTCCAAGACATTGGCATGTCCCTGCTAAAAAGACTGTGCACTTACAGTGTACAGATGTGTGTACTGGGGAAGCACACTGTATGTACACTCTCAGTTCCTGCACAACTGATTGTGCACTTAATCCACATAATGAATGTGTGGTAAGTCTACTCATAACTGTGTACTCAGTTGTGTATTCGGGATACAATTCAATGCGCACTTCTGTTGCATCATTTTTGTCAGAGCTGCCAACTCTCCTGCTTTTTTTCGGGAAATTTTCCACCACTAATTTTCAATTAGTACTAAAAATTGTGCGCCCCAACAACCGCATTTTGCGGAAATGTCAGCCGTCAACCGGCCGCAGTGCAATGGACGGCCTCCAACCAAGAGAGCCCCCTTCCTGATCAAGGCATCTCTGGCGCCAAGTAAGTATACGGCTAACATAAGGCCAAAAATTTAATCCAAAATAAAACTCTTTAAAAATTGTGGTGGGAAATCTCCCAGAAAAAACGGGAGAGTTGGCAGCTGTGCTTTTGTGGTATTGCTCGAATTTTTTAACACAAAGAGAAGCGATTAGCTGTGCTACAGAGTTACCAGCATTTACAATAAGAGATACAATGTTAAGTGGAGGACTGCCATTGCTTCTCAATTCAGAAACAACGGATAAAATTTCATGTCTAAGAGCTTCCTTTCAATCAACATCTTGCTCATTTTGTTGTGAGTACGTGCACTCTACCTCCACTGGCTGAACCTCATCATACACATTATCATTCTCAGCATTTTCAACTACTTCAGACAACAAACTATCAGGTTGTAACGAAAGTTTTCCGCCAAATCTGCCTGAAAAACTCACTTCTAACTCCTTAGATAATTGTTTATGAACTTTCGGTATCAAACCTGCACAGTGTCACATGATACAACAATAGAACTTAAAGCTGTACTCATAATTCGTCGATATTCTGTAGCTGACTTTTTGCAACACAACTGGAAGTAAATGATGATTCTAATCCTCTAGAGTGATAGTGTCATTTGAGACACCTTGTAATTAATGATAACTATATTTTTTACAGATTTCACACCATAGTGTTATAAAGTAAGTCTCTTTCTTCCAAATGCCAAAAATCGTTTGACAAAATATGAGCAAATACGCCAACGCGAACTGTGTGCTGACGATGTTTGAGGTGGCGGGAAACTTTCGTTACAACCTAATATTAACAAAAGTTACTTTTTCCATCGCTGATAAGTGATATTTTTCAATACGTTTCATCAGATTAAATACATTTGTTCATGCACTTTTACACCCATCATGATAACATTTAATCGGGAATATTAAGCCACATGTAAACTGATGATCCCGAAGATGTTTTTTAATAGAAATCAAATTAAATAATTCGATGTTCTTGTTACAAATGCTGCAAAAAACATACTAATTTTTTACTGCAAAAAAAATAATGATAAATCAAAAATATACCTTTAATTTGATAGATAAAATACAAAATCCGTTAACACACGTTTTGAATTGTCTCGTTGCTCGGTAAGGAAGTAAAGTAATGCGGAGCTGGGGGGGGGGGGGAGTGTGCTGGGGGGGGAGAGTGTCATATGCTGCGGAGAGGGGGGGATTCCCCCCGGGCCCGTGTTTTTCGGAGGGCCCGGGCTAAACTTTCAAAAAATTTTCTGTATAGACAGAAATAGAACTCTTTGTATAGAGTCGGCACTAGCGAAAGAACTAGACTTTAAAATTATTATTGATACTTTCGTCTCAAAAAAAGCGAGAAAAGCTAATTTTTAATAGTTTTGATTTTGTAAAGAAAAAATCCAATTATTCGTATTATAACGACCAACATTAAACTATTTAATGAAAGTGTCTTTTTTAAACTAAAATTTGTAAATGTCAGATAGTGAAAAAAAGCAGTTTATTTGTATTTTACAATGTGAATAATTTTTGTAGGGGGGGGGGAGAGGGCCCGGCAGATATCCATCCGCCGGGCCCGACTTTGTCTCTCGACGGGCCTGCCTGCCAATAGAAATTGTATGAATTTAATTTTTAACGGATGGCCCCAAGAAGTACTCAACTAAATTAAATTTATCTATAGTTAAGAAACTTATTTTTAATTTAAGCTTTATCCATCTATTCATAATTGTTTTTTAAAGACCAGAAACTCAGTGCATCTCTGACGTCAAGACTTTAGTCATGACGTCAATGTTCGTCAAACTATTGTGCAATGATCGTGCAAATAGTACGTGCGCTCACGGATCGCATAATGATCGTGCGTTTAGAGGGTGCACAATTTTTTTTAGAGTGTGCTCATACATTTTACTCATTACTCTCAAAGTGAAAGATATCTTCGTTTAAAATGAAATGTTAGCTACCAGTGGGGGAAAATGAAATCAAGTATTGCTACTACTGAAGACTACGCTACTTTTTATTTCGTTAAAATAAAATAGGGGGAACTCTCTGGCTTGTTACTATTGAGGATTTGAGTTGCAAAATCAGTATTGAGGTTTCTTTGCTCTCAGGGATTATTCCCCATTACAGTTGATGATTAGGAAAGAAAAAAGCTATCTAAATTTATTTATGAAAAGTGCATTCTTTTTTTTTTTTTAATGTTGTGTATTTTGTGTAAGGAAATTATAGTACAGTGGTCATCCAGTGGTATTAAATTTTTAAGTTTGAACGTTACTGAAGTTCTTTTGTCAAAGAATATACCTCTATAAGCATTTCTTATAACTTTTTTTTTGCTTTATTGCTTTACGTCAGCTGCGAGCGTGTACGTCATTATGCATTAATTTTCCAGTTATTTGAAAAATATGAACGATAGGAAAATTAAGGTATAACTTGGCGAAGCTATATTTGAGAGATTGTAATGAGTTTTTTTTAATTTCCTTCCTTTTTATTTTGTTTTTATTTATTTTTTATTGCTATACTGGTCAAAGGCTACACAACTGATTCGCCAGTCTTTTTCAAAGTACATAAAATTTAAATTAAAAAAATTAATATAAAATCTCAAACCATGGAATTATTGAATACTACTCGCACTACTTGCTGCGACGTACAATTGACCAAACTGGCTGCCTCAATAACACTCATATTTTTTCGAATGCTTTTCCTTGAGAGTTATATAATTGCTTCGCAAATGCAGGTATAGTTGGAAATTGGAAGTTAATATTAAAATATGGTACTTACGTATTATCCCGGTGGTCCGCCAAGACAAGCAATTTTTCACCAATATAAAAGCCGGACATATGAAATTGTTGATGGTTTGGAATGCGATTGGCAACAGTTTGCGAGCAAACTTGACGAAAGAGTAGTTTGGCGAGAATGGCCGCCGTGATAATACGTAAGTACCGTACTCTTTTTTAGCCGTGCGTAAATCCCGCCAACAATTTTTTCTTGGTGCCGTTAAAAGACTATACTTCTAAAACATCGTTGTTCCCTAAAACAAAGCCTAAAATGGTAATCAGTTTACAAAACTGTATTTATATACGAATTACAATGTATAAAAGTAACAATGTACTAAAAAGAAAGTTGTATGTTTATTGGATTAATCGTTTGCTCCAAAATATAAAAATTTGAAAAAGACATGAAATTAAATTAAAATTCTAAAATATGTACATGCGGATGAAAGAACTCTGTACTGGAAATGATGCCCAGCGGGGAATGGGTTAGTTGCATCGGGCGAAGGGAGAAAAGGGCGAGTTGCACCGCTGATGAATTCAATCCATGGACGAGCTGCACCCGCGAAATGGAGGGGAGGGGGGGGGAGCTATCATAGAGAACCCTTCGGTTTCGTAATGAGCCAGCGGTAGCATATTTTCGAGGGGTCCCCTAGAGCGATGGCCAGACCCAGTGATGTTTTATGGGTCTCGCAAAGGATCAAAGTAGCATATTTTAGAGTGCAGAAAGATAAGAATTCCCCTTCAACTCTCCCCTCGATTTGATTGATAGCTCTAGGCGTGGGTGCAACTGATGAACCTCGTGCGCTCAGTGATTTTCGTTAGGTTCGTTCGCGATTGGAGCAGGTTTCAATTATTTGGCGTTTTATCGGCTGATCGAAAATTACCCAAGCCACTAACAGTCAAAAAATTCAAAATCCACTGGATAATTATTGATTTTACTGTCATCATGGCAATTTTTTTTTTTATCGTAGCTATGATATGCTGTCATTTCACCATATATTCCATTAAGTATATCAGTATTAATAAAAGTGCAATCATCATTTTTAAGTGCTAAAATAACTGACTTCAATATGTTATCCGAGGGTATGATTTTCTGAAATATTTCCATACAATTCATTAATCTATTACACAAATGTGAAAGTTTCCAGGAACTCCTCCCACACCGTTCGACCGATCGGCTTGAAATTTTGAATAGACATGTATAACGGTACAGGAAAGGTCGTAGCCTGCTTTAAAATTCTGGAAATCTACCTGTTCCCTAATTTTTAACGATTTTTCGCAATGTTCAGCTACAGAAAGCTACTCAAATGTCCGATTTCAGCACATTAGTGAGCATAGTATACAAAGTTAGATTTATTTATTTACTAGCTGCTACCCGCGACTTCGTCCTCGTCGGCTTTAGAATTAGGTCCCGAAAGAAATGTAGCATGTGTGAATAACAAATATTGTTGCGACAAAAGGAACTGCATTTAAATATTATTTGCTTTTTACTTGTTTCAAATGAAGTATAATGCATGTTAGTATACTTCATTTAAAATAAGAGAATATGCACAGAGTTACTAAATTTAGATTTTTTTCAGGCATTTGGCGAATAGAGACAGTTATGACAGTATTTGCAAACTGTTTTGTAAAAGAAATATTTATGCTATATGCATGAATTTTAGTCTATGTTAATCAGGAATAGAGCAGCTTTCTATTAGTGAAAAAGTTTGAGAATCGGTTCTGTAGTTACAGAGATACCCAGAGAGCGTAATGTATTAGAATTATTTTGAGTGTTCCTGTAAAGGAACTATTTATGCTGCATGCATGAATTTTAGCTTATAATACTCAAGAATAGTGTAGCTTACTATCAGTAAAAAAAGTTTAGGAATCGGTGCAGTACTTACAGAGATGCACATAGAGCGTAATGTAATTCTTATTAGCATCCCTGTAAAAGAACTATATGTGATATATGCATTAAAGGTAGCCTATAACACTTAAGATGCCACCAGTGTCTAAGAAGTTCTGCTCTCAAAACTGCAAGGGGGGGGAGGTGCCAGATTCAAACCCTGGTTGCGCCTGTCGACCTAGCCGCTCCCAGTTTTCCGTGGTTTTCTAAAAAACCTCGCATAAATACGGGCTAGGATCCCTTAGAAAATCCCCCACAGAGGAATTTTCCATATAGGCCTAGGACCCTAGTGCAGTCAATCGGTCAATCGGGTCTTAATCCAAAAACAAACAATGATACTCAGGAATAATGTAACTTTATTCAGTGAAAAAAGTTTTAGAATCGGTTTAGTAGCTACAAAATGTCCATAGAGCGCAATGCATTAGAATTATTTTGAGTGTCTTTGTAAAAGAATTATTTATGCTATATGCTTGAAAGGCTGCCTGTATGTTAATCCAGGGCATAAGCTATTTTCATTACAAATTTTTTCAAATCCGTTCAACCATTTTTGTGTGATTCAGTCAAAAACATCCAAACACACAAACGTGCACATTTATATTATTGGTAGGATTTGGAAATTTATGAACTTTAAGAAACGCATCTGGATTTTTCTTGGTACTTACGTATTATCCCAGCGGTCATTCCCGCCAAACTGTTTTATCGTCAAATGGGTTGCCAAACTGTTGCCAATCGTATTCAAAACCATTAATAATTTCATGTGCCCGGCATTTATTTCGGCAAAAAATCGCTTGTCTTGGCGGACCGCCGGGATAATACGTAAGTTATAATCCGGGATAAGTTATAATCGGTTATAAGCCGGGATAATACGTTCTTTACTTATGCTTTTTAATTTGGCGTAAAATCAACATAATTTCCATGTTTTTCAAATGCATGTGATTTTGCAAATAGAATTTCTGCTTTATTTCAAAAGCATAAGTCATTTTGTGCGGGCGATAAAACGGCTTTTAATTAATAGTTTGAAAAATAGTTAAAATTTCAAAATTTTGAGCCTCAGGTGCACTTTACCGAAGTTATGGGCTCAATCATGCTCAAATTTTCAAAGCTCTGCTTTCTGTAGATTTGTCTGGAGAACATTCATTTTTATTATTACAGATAGATAGATTTGGCATAAAACTGGCTTAATTTCCGTGGTATTTAATGTTTTTCAGATGCACGCGCGCTTATTTATTGAAGTAATAGCATTCTTGTTAGCTCAAAACATAAATCATTTGATACGGGCGAAACTCGCCAACCATGGCAATGTAAAAACGGTTTTTAATTAATAATTAAAAAAGTAATTAAAAATCTAAAATTCTAATTAGCCTATAACCAACTCCAGGGTCCCCTCTATATCTAAAGCAAAATGCATCCTAATCGATTCAGCGGTTTAGGCGTGAAAGCGTCATAAACAAACAAACAAACAAACAAACAAACTCACTTTCGCATCAAGTGAGACTAACGTTATTTTGATGTCACGAGTGTAAAAATGCATGAGAAATCCTAATTAGGTTAGCAAGTTTTGACAAAAAATTACGCCACAAGCGAAATAATAAACTTCCATCCAGATTATATCAGATGCTGTAGAAAAGTAAAATAACGTGTTTTTTTTTTTTTTTTTTTTTTCGTCTTTCACTAATTCATGTTAGATATCTTTAAAAATGAGTAAGAAATCTAATTAATTTAAAAGGCTTTGACGCAAAAATTTACTATTATACAAATTCAAAGTATTTTGTTTAGCTACCCTTGGCGATTTTTTAGCACTGTGATTTTTCAGCAACCATAATAACGAAAAGAAACTTGAATTTTTAAAATCACGGGAAATTCAAATGTCGCCACAAGGTAAGAAAATACTCATGAACATAGTATGTAGTATTCGCTATCGGTTTGACGGCGGTAGTCGTATGTATTCCCAAAAATCATACAAAATGCCTCCAATTTTGGACAACTTTTGGCGGTATATCATATATTCTAGATATACATTTTTTTGTTGAATTCTGGCAACTTAACAAGCTCTTGCATAAAAGTTACATCATTAGCAAAATAGCTCCGCAAAATATTTTAAATACCGATTAGCTAGGAATAACCCCAGCATCGCACAAATTAATAAGTTCTGTTGCAAGTGAGAGTTTTTCAACGTGGTATGATTCAATATTACTCCGTTTTAAAACTACTGCGAGAAATAACCAGACTCAACTACTCAGGGTCAGAACGTGACGTCATAAATTAAAAGTTGCGTGAAATTTTTAAACTCTACAACACAATTTAATGTCATAATCGTAATTTGGGCTATTCTAAATAGTTCCTTGAGGTTATACAGTTTGATGTTTTACACGAGACTGAACCATGGAGGTAAATGTTTAAATTGGGACAGGTTGTATATTTTCCACCACTTCGAGATGAAATATTTTGCGGTGCTAAATGCGTTTGTCTGACAAGAATTATGCTTAAAAATATATGAAGATCTCTTTTAATGGCAATGCATAAATTCCAAAGAATCACCAAAGAGTAGAAAGGCCCCATTGGTTTAAGATATCTAATCTGTTTCTTTAAATAGAGCATTAAAGAGGAAGAAACGAAGATAGACAATATTAAAAGAAGTAGATTTGTTAGGTTCGTATGGATTAAAACACAGGATACCACGTTAATAAATATTTCGTGAAATTAAAATTGTCCTATTCATCACTTTTCAACGATCACCTTACAAGTAAATAAACTATAATCCTGCTTTGTGTTAATATATCCCGCGGTAGTTTCAACAAAGGGGCTACCTGAACTTTTTGAGATTCTGTTTTCGCATAGGTAGTTACGATTATATTTTAGGAAAATATTCGCTTCCGACAGTCCAAAGAACAGGCACGCAACTAGTAATATAATATTATTATTGTCTCGATTGCTGACGTATTTCAAAAATATTTTCACTAAACTGGCAAATAATTTCATTTTTTGCAAATTTTGTTGGAATAGTGTAACCCTAGTATTGTTGTAACACGTGCTGTTATTTCAAAATTGACACACGACAATGAAACCATCGCCCAACTTGGTGCAAAATATTGCATGCTAATTTACTCCTCTTTTCTTTTTTTTTTCAGTGCATGAACATATTACACAAAATTTTTATGATTAGCACAACCACCTCCATACGAACTTTAAATGTGCCAAATCTCACACTCCGCCATTCGCGCAATGTGCTGCAAGAGGAGCACAAAGATTTTCCTTAACGTATTTATATATATATATACACACTAGCTGAAGTACCCGTTCTTCGCACGGGAATGAATGGACTTTTTGATATTACGATTTGTGATGATTACTATTCATTGTAATAAACAGATATAGCAAAGTGAATATCGCGTTATATTGTGTCCAATAATCATGCATACCGAATTGCAAGGCAATCGTTTGTACGGTGCAGAAGGCCATGCGGCATAGCGCAATCTAGTGGCGAGTTTTAGCAAAACGGATACGGCGAAAATATTTTTCGCATTCAGATATCGATGTATACGAATTTTCATGACTATCGGCTGGACAGTCCTGAAGTTCATGTGTTGACGCGACATCTAGTTGCAAGTTATAGGAAAATGGATAGCGCCAAACTCTTCCCCGTGTTCAAATATCTATGTATACCTATTTTCATAGCGATTATTTGCACAGTCAAGAAGTGATACACTGCAGGGCCATCTAGTGGTTCTATAAAGTAATGATCTGCTACAGCGCCGTCAAGTGGCAAGTTATAGCAAAATGGATAACGCCAAAATATTCTCATTGTTCAAATAGCTATGTATACTGATTTTCATAGCGACCGTGTTCAACTATCTATGTATACCAATTTTAATAACGATCATTTGCACAGTCAAGAAGTGATACACTGCAGGGCCATCTAGTAGTTAATTAAAGTAATGATTTGCTACAGCGCCGTCAAGTGGCGAGTTATAGCAAAATGGATAACGCCAAAATATTCTCATTGTTCAAATAGCTATGTATACTGATTTTCATAGCGACCGTTTGAATGGTCAAGAATTTGGCCTGCTGCAGCGTCATCTAGTGGCGAGTTAAAATAATAATGCATTGCAGTGTCATCTAGTGGTGAGTAACATCAAAAGGAACGCAGTTAGAATATATTCTTCGTGCTCAAATGTGTAAGTATAAAAAATTTTATGCCGATCGGTCGAACGGTATAGAATTTGATGCTTTGCAGCGCCATTTAGCGGCAAGTTACAGCAAAATGGATAGTGAAAAATATTCTCCGTGTTCTAATATTCGCGTGTACCAAATTTCATAGAAATCGGTTGGACGATATTCGCATAGCAAACGGCTAAACGGAATAGAATTCAACGTTGTGCTGCGGCACCAAGTGGCAAGTTAAGGAAAACGGATAGCATAAAAACCTTCTCCATCATAAAAGACTTAGGTGAACCAAATTTCATCGTGCAACGGTGCTCAACGGTGCTGGAGTTTTTCAACCTCATAAACACATACCAACATTCATTTTTATCTATAACCAGTGTTATTATATATACCAGTCTCAAATAAAATCCAGTTTCAAATCTAAGCCTCGCCAAAGTGCCAACATACGCCATTTTGCAAGAGTTTTTTCAGGGAATCATTCGAAGCATTGACTTAGCAGCAATCAATATGGGAAATGGTTCGACCGCCAAAGAGTAGCACGCATTTATTTGAAAATTGGAATCCCTTAATACAGCCTATTTTTTTTAATTATCAACTATAATGTGTTTTATTCATCGTTACTCCGATGTACTAAATGAGAAGATTTCAATTTTCTGAAATTTGGCGGAATTCCCTCAACTTAAATCAATGTACTCAATTGGCGAGAATTCTGAAGTTAGATCGCTTGAAATCCCTTAATAACTGCATTATTTCTTCACGGATCATTAAAATTTAACGCTGTATTCTAATAAAACCTTTGCACTTGTTTTCAAAAATCTATTTCCTTAAGCTCTCAATAAATTGCGCCAAGCCGAAAACTGTGCAAACCGCTAGAACTCACTTACTCAAAATCCATATTTCAGCCATTTTATTTTTTCGCCAAACTAAAAAAATTTACACATTAGACTCCGAAATCTTCAATTCTTATTGTTTTGCGTGTAAAGCATTACATCCTGCTCTGATTTCCCATGCACACGATATTATAATTTAAAAAAAAATAACCTTACGAATATAAACTAACAAAAAAAAATCATTATTATTCTTTTATTTTTACTTTGAGAATTTAAAACATTTTATTCGGCAAAATCGCCACACATGGCAACCACGATCCTTATTTCTCACTTTTTTCACTACAGGGGTTACAATTACGGAAAGCTTTTTGCGTGAAGAGCATAAAAAATCTCTTAAATTCCGGGAACGGGTGGACTTTCAAAGTTTTAAAGTGGACTACGATTTATTCTATATTATTTTACATATGTGTGCTAAATTTCAGGCCAATAGGTTCATTTTTGTGGATTTGTATACGAACGACATTTTATTCGGCAAAATCGCCACACATGGCAACCACGATCCTTATTTCACACTTTTTTCACTACAGGGGTTACAATTACGGAAAGCTTTTTGCGTGAAGAGCATAAAAAATCTCTTAAATTCCGGGAACGGGTGGACTTTCAAAGTTTTAAAGTGGACTACGATTTATTCTATATTATTTTACATATGTGTGCTAAATTTCAGGCCAATAGGTTCATTTTTGTGGATTTGTATACGAACGACATTTTATTCGGCAAAATCGCCACACATGGCAACCACGATCCTTATTTCACACTTTTTTCACTGCAGGGGTTACAATTACGGAAAGATTTTTGCGTGAAGAGCATAAAAAATCTCTTAAATTCCGGGAACGGGTGGACTTTCAAAGTTTTAAAGTGGACTATGATTTATTCTATATTATTTTACATATCTGTGCTAAATTTCAGGCCGATAGGTCCATTTTTGTGGATTTGTATACGAATCAAATCCACAAACAAACAAACAGACAGAATTTCATTTTTATTTATAAGATTAGATGATAATATGTAGATTATTATTATTGTATTTTCATTTTTATTTTCCGAACCTATATCATGTAAGGAAAGTATTGTAAATGATAAAATTCGACTTTGAGATTTTGATGTATTTACACGTTTTGTAGTCATCTGCAGGGGCGTAGCCAGGGGGAGGGGGGATATCGGGATATATCCCCCCCGAAATTTTTGGATTAGTGATGAAATTCCGTCTATTTATACACATATAAGTTCATATCCCCCCCCCCGAAAAATTTTCCTGGCTACGCGCTTGTCATCTGAATTCATTTATGCTATTTTTACAAGATATATATATGTAGATGCATTCGATTGAGCTCAAATTTGTTATATATATATATATATATATATATATATATATATATAATAGCTTACTTACGTGAAGTGAAATCCCAAGATAATCCAATGATAAAGTGAAGAAAATATAAAAAATAGATAGCACATGGTGCCAATTAACGAGCTTATTCCGGATAAGTGTTTAAATATAGCCTTTTAATCCGATGTACTAAATGAGAAGATTTCAATTTTCTGAAATTTGGCGGAATTCCCTCAACTTAAATCAATGTACTCAATTGGCGAGAATTCTGAAGTTAGATCGCTTGAAATCCCTTAATAACTGCATTATTTCTTCACGGATCATTAAAATTTAACGCTGTATTCTAATAAAACCTTTGCACTTGTTTTCAAAAATCTATTTCCTTAAGCTCTCAATAAATTGCGCCAAGCCGAAAACTGTGCAAACCGCTAGAACTCACTTACTCAAAATCCATATTTCAGCCATTTTATTTTTTCGCCAAACTAAAAAAATTTACACATTAGACTCCGAAATCTTCAATTCTTATTGTTTTGCGTGTAAAGCATTACATCCTGCTCTGATTTCCCATGCACACGATATTATAATTTTAAAAAAAAATAACCTTACGAATATAAACTAACAAAAAAAAATCATTATTATTCTTTTATTTTTACTTTGAGAATTTAAAACATTTTATTCGGCAAAATCGCCACACATGGCAACCACGATCCCTATTTCTCACTTTTTTCACTACAGGGGTTACAATTACGGAAAGCTTTTTGCGTGAAGAGCATAAAAAATCTCTTAAATTCCGGGAACGGGTGGACTTTCAAAGTTTTAAAGTGGACTACGATTTATTCTATATTATTTTACATATGTGTGCTAAATTTCAGGCCAATAGGTTCATTTTTGTGGATTTGTATACGAACGACATTTTATTCGGCAAAATCGCCACACATGGCAACCACGATCCTTATTTCACACTTTTTTCACTACAGGGGTTACAATTACGGAAAGCTTTTTGCGTGAAGAGCATAAAAAATCTCTTAAATTCCGGGAACGGGTGGACTTTCAAAGTTTTAAAGTGGACTACGATTTATTCTATATTATTTTACATATGTGTGCTAAATTTCAGGCCAATAGGTTCGTTTTTGTGGATTTGTATACGAACGACATTTTATTCGGCAAAATCGCCACACATGGCAACCACGATCCTTATTTCACACTTTTTTCACTGCAGGGGTTACAATTACGGAAAGATTTTTGCGTGAAGAGCATAAAAAATCTCTTAAATTCCGGGAACGGGTGGACTTTCAAAGTTTTAAAGTGGACTATGATTTATTCTATATTATTTTACATATCTGTGCTAAATTTCAGGCCGATAGGTCCATTTTTGTGGATTTGTATACGAATCAAATCCACAAACAAACAAACAGACAGAATTTCATTTTTATTTATAAGATTAGATGATAATATGTAGATTATTATTATTGTATTTTCATTTTTATTTTCCGAACCTATATCATGTAAGGAAAGTATTGTAAATGATAAAATTCGACTTTGAGATTTTGATGTATTTACACGTTTTGTAGTCATCTGCAGGGGCGTAGCCAGGGGGAGGGGGGATATCGGGATATATCCCCCCCGAAATTTTTGGATTAGTGATGAAATTCCGTCTATTTATACACATATAAGTTCATATCCCCCCCCCCGAAAAATTTTCCTGGCTACGCGCTTGTCATCTGAATTCATTTATGCTATTTTTACAAGATATATATATGTAGATGCATTCGATTGAGCTCAAATTTGTTATATATATAAAGGTCACCATCGCACGACCGGTATTGAATTTGGTGTGTTTAGAATACATAGTTTTTTTTTACGGGACTGCAAAAAAGAATCGCCTGACATTATGACATATGGACAGAATTTTTTGCTCTAGCGTCTAAACGATGCATTTGATTGAGCTCAAATTAGGTATACATTTTATAGACTACCCTCGCACGAGCGATATTGATTTTGGTATGTATAGGACTTATAGTTCTTTTACAGGGTTTAAAAAAGAATCTTTTACATTATATTATAGGCTGTGGACGAAAATACTTGAAAGTGTGCTAGTGTTTAAACGGTGCATTCGATTGAGCGCAAATTGTTTTCATATATTATAGGTCACTGTCACATGATTTGCATAAATTTTGGCGTGTGTAGAGCTGATAGTTTGTCCACAGGGTTGCAAAAAATAATTCTCATCCATTTCGATCTATAGCCGCAAATCATTTAAAGTGTGCTATTGTCTAAATGGTGCATTCAGTATATATATTATAGGTCATCATCACACAACCTGTATAGATTTTGGTGTATGTAGGCCTTATACTTTTTGCACAGGGAAAAAGAAAAAAAAAATCCTATACTACATTACGGCGCAAATTCTTAAAAGTGAGCTACACGGTGTATACGATTGAGGTCAAATTAGGTACGCGAATTATAGGTCCCTGTCATAAATATACTGCATTAGATTTTGGTATGTGTAGGACTTGCAGTTTCTTTCAGGGCTACAAAAAAGTATTTCATATACATTGCGACCTATACATTTAAATTATTTGAAGTGTACAAGCGTCTGAACACTACATCCCATTGAGTTAGCTGAATGAAATTTATTTAAGCACTTGGTAAAGCTAAGTGTTCGGAAAGTCGAGTGAAGTCACTCTAGAATTGTTTTTCCGATATTTGCTTTAATAAAGCGTGCACGATTTTGTATTCTAATCTTGAAATTGTTTATAACTTTCTTCTCTCGCTTTATTCATCCAAAGCAATCAGATTATTTCATGCATGATTTTTTTTCGGTCACGATGCTTAGTAACTCGTGGCTCCGGCACCCATTTGATATATCAGGACGGCGTACGTAACCATACTACCAGAGACAGTAATTATGAAATTTTTCGTGATATGGAATAATCCCAAACCAGTGACAAAATTTCTCGAAGTCTTGATGTTCTCGAAAAGTAGGCTGAATGTAAGGATGGTCCTGACATCTGGAGACTTTGCTATGATGATGGTCGACAGCCCTACCAGTTCGTCCTTCAGAGCGACGTTTTTCTCGGTCACCCGTGCGCCACTGAACGTGAGTACCAAAAAACACGACAGGCCGCAGACGGTCGTCCACCCGATGTACACCAGGACAACCATAGTTCGAAAACTCGGATTGTCCGACAAAATGCAACTGACCGTGTTGAAGAAGCTGCTGATAGCCGTCGCATAGACTAAGAAAACACACCCGTTGAGTGCATCATCGAGATCTTGGAGGCACACTGCGATTCTCTTGAAAAGAACGATACTTGGACACAGTGAGTTCTGTGTTGGAACGCCTTCCAGGAAGTCCTTCTTGAGTTTATTGCCGTACAAAGAGTAGAGCTCTCCGATATTCAGGTACGAATTGACACAAATCAGGAGCACTAGATATAATGTGACGGATCCGATGTTGTACGCTGCAACAGCCGTAAATGCAGCAAACCTTATGAAGTTGAACTGCCATGCGTTCAGCTCCGTGAAAGACAAATGCTTACTCATCTTTACGACATTGTCGTCAAATTCTTGATACAGAAAGAAGAAACCGTGCATTCCCGCGATTCCTGTGATCGCAATAACGACTAAAACTAAGTGAAAGTAGAGTGCGCTCTTTTTGCTCATCAGCTCAGACTCCAACTTTTCCGTTAGCTGCACAATTTTTCTGGCTACTGCGAGCATCTTCTTAATCTTGGGAATACAGTGCATGTGGAGGACGTAACCACAAATAGAGTATGCGTAATGAGTGAATCTAATGGCTGGAGAAGGCAGGAAAAGGTAACAAAAAGCGCAGAACACAACAATAATGAATGTTTTAGCGAGGGTTGCTATGATGCACCAAATTACGATCCAGGTTTTCAATTTCTTTGGCTTCGACATCGTGAGCGTCGGAGAAACGGGCAAACCAGAGTACAGGCAAAGGAGAAACAATACGTCAAATATGTTCATCTCTCTGCCGTGTTTTACACGGCGGATATGAAACGATTTTACAGGTGTTACTCTGGAAAGGCCATGATTTTTTTTTCCACTCGTTTTATTTATCTTTTGTGACTGTTTAAATACCGGAAAATCATTTGAAAAGTCCGTCATTTTATTTTCTTTCAAGATATGAAATAATTTTAAACTTAAGTTATGGGGTAATTGTTCAAAATACGTTGTGTCTGAAGATCAAAGTAGTCTCGCGAGTATAGCCAAGAATCGAATCGAAGTGAAAAGAATATTCGCGCTCTCAAATACGATCCGCTCGAATTTAAGTCAGTGCTTACATCATATCGAAAATTCTCAGCTATAAATGTCGCTGTTTTACCAAGACGTCAAGGTCACTTTATAAAAACTGTTGTAAAATTTTGGGAAGGAGGGGGAAAATTCCCCCCAAAAAGTGTTCATGTTTTTTATGACAAATTTGGATAAGGTTACGCAAATAATGTCTCGATTTTATGATAATAATTTTTTTAAAATTATTTTGAGTCCCAAGTTCTTTTTTCTTTTTTTTCCCTACCTCTTTGTTTTTTGTTTTTTTTTTTCTACTCATTGGATTCATTTCATTGTCTGGATTTTAGCTCATGATTCGAAAGAAAAATATTATTCCAACCTATTTTTGTGATTCAGTTGAACGTTTAAAAGTCAATAAATGATATGTTCGTTATCTTTTTTGTGTGTATCATTAGGTGTAATTTATATTCCAGGATAGTTGGGTTTTTTTTTAAAGGGGATGTTGGGTTTTCCCGCATTATGTCTATTTAGAGAAATAAAATAAAAAAATTATAATTGAATTCAATGCATTTTAAGTATATTGTCTGTTGTCGGAGAAAATATATGTCTTTTTTCAGTAATTGTGTGAACATACTTCATATGTAAAAAAAACTAATTACAACTAGCATTTCAATGAAAAAACAAAAAGAAAAAATATTAATACCTTTAAAATCTAATATATAAAATTCTCCTGTCCCAGTGTTAGTCACCTAACTCCTCCGAAACCACTCGACCAATTTTAATGAAATTTTCTATGTATATTCGTTAGGTCATAGAATAGGTTTTTAACTATGTCTCATACCCCTAAGTCATAAGGGCGGTCCACCCCAAAATGTTTAGCCCCCGAGTGCTATTCATTTCAATCAGGATTTCTGCGTAGACATTAGCGTGTCGAATCACTTTTCAAATGTGTTTGCCAGATAATGTGGAGAGGGGGGGGGGAAGTTGATGAAATGTTGAAAGTCGCACAAGGTTTGCAAGTTTTGATAATGGATCGCTAAATGTGGTGCCAAAACGCGACAATTTATTATAAATATATTTCGCGTATAGTTAGAAAACCCATGGCGTATATTGTAAAAGAGTTTTATTAGGCGATTTTAATATAGATTTCTATTCCGAAGAAGTTCTCTGTGGAACAAGAAAGGAAAACACTGTACACTCATGGATTATGATTCCCATTTCATGTCTTTGCGGCATAATATGAATATGCCTATAGGACGAATATGCCTGGCGAAGATTGTAAAACAGTTTCAGTAGGCGATTTTAAGATAGATTTCGATTCCAAAGATGCGTTTTATGGTACAAGAAAGAGTTGATTCCTATTTTAACATCCCCACTCTCGCCAACCTAAAAAATCGCCGTACTTTGGCGAGCTTTGCAGTCATGGGTCTCTGGGAGTTATGCACAAGTTTTAACGGTACTTACGTATTATCCCGGCGGTCGGGCAAGACAAGCAATTTTTAACCAAGATAAATGCCGGGCACATGAAATTGTTGTTGGTTTGGAATACGATTGTACGATACGGTAAATACCGTTTTAACGCTCCCAAAAGAACCAGATGAAAACTAAAGTAAACAAACTAGCGATAAACGCACCAGTTAAGGAATCTGAAGACACTTAATTATTAAAACTGCATTAATTGGCAATTCAAAATAAATAAAAATGTAACGGCATGCTTTACTTACATGTTGTTCCAAATCGCCATTTTATTTCTATATTACGATTGCCACATTAATGCAAAGAATCGTCATGGTAACTGCATATGTTTAATGATCGCCACCTTGGCGAGAGTCGAGGCGTTAAAGTAGGAATCAACCCAAGAAAGACAAACCGGTACATTCATGGTTCGAAACAATATATAAAACGATGAAGTATATTTGTAATATACTTGGCGAAGATTGTAAAATAGTTTTAGTAGGCGATTTTAAGAGAGATTTCGATTCCAAAGATGGGTTTTACGAAACAAGCAAGAAAAATACAGCACAGTCATAAATAATGATACACTTTTGAAACTTAATGGAATAAGTAAGAAAAATAGGGACAACGTATAACTAATGATACGATTTTAATATATAGCACTATAGTGTGTATTTAAAACCTGAAAGTGTTTCAGATTTTCATCCTTTTTTCTTTCCGAACATGTACCTTTAAGGAAAGTATTGTAATCATGAAAAAATTCGACTTCGAGATTTTGATGTATTAACACGTTTTGAGGTCTTCTGAATTGATTTATGCTATTTTTACGAGATGTATGTTTGTATGTGTGTGTGTGTGTGTGTGTGTGTGTGTGTGTGTGTGTGTGTGTGTGTGTGTGTGTGTGTGTTTGTGTGTATGTGAGTGAACACGATAGCTCCTAAACGGGGCATTCGATTGAGCTCAAATTGGGTATATATGTTATAAACCACCATCGTAAGAGCGACATTGATTTTGATGTGTATAGAACTTATAGTTTTTCTACTGGGCTACTACAAAGATTTCTTTTACACAATGGCTTATGGGGGGGAAATTCTTGAAAGTGCTCTAGCGTTTAAACGGTACATTCGATTGAACTCATATTGGGTATATCTAATAAATAAAATTCTCATGTCACAGTGTTAGTTACCATACTCCTCCAAAACGGCTCGACCGATTTTAAAGAAATTTTATATGTATATTCGTTAGGTCTGCGAATATGATTTTGTCTCATACCCCTAAGTGACAAGGGCGGTCCACCTCAAAATTTTTAGCACCAGAGTGCTAATAAGTTCAATCAGGATTTTTGTCTAGGCATTAGCGCATCGAGTCCCTTTTCAAATGTGTTTGCCAGATAACGTGGAGAGGGGGGGGGCGTTAATAAAATGTTGAAAGTCGCACAAGGATTTGCAATTTTTGATAATGGACCGCTAAATGGGGAGCCAAAACGTGACAATTTATTATAAATATATTTCGAGTATAGTTAGAAAACGCCTGGCGTATATTGTAACACAGTTTTATTAGGCGATTTTAATATTGATTTCTATTCTGAAGAAGTGCTTTGTGGAACAAGAATGGAAAACACTGTACACTCATGGATTATGATTCCCATTTCATGTCTTTGCGGCATAGTATGAATATGCCTATAGGACGAATATGCCTCGCGAAGATTGTAAAACAGTTTCAGAAGGCGATTTTAAGATAGATTTCGATTCCAAAGATGTGTTTTATGGTACAAGAAAGAGTTGATTCCTATTTTAACGCCCCCCACTCTTGCCAACCTAAAAAATCCCCGTACTTTGGCGAGCTTTGCAGTCATGGGTCTCTGGGAGTAATGCACAAGTTTCAACGGTACTTACGTATTATCCCGGAGGTCCTCCAAGACAAGGAATTTTCACCAAGATAAATGCCGGGCACATGAAATTGTTGATGGTTTGGAATACGATTGGTAATAGTTTGCCAGCAAATTTGACGAAAAAGTAGTTTGGCGGAAGTGACCGCCGGCATAATACGTACGTACCGTTTCGGCGCTCCCAAAAGATCCAGATGAAAACTAAAGTAAACAAATTAGCGATAAACGCACCAGTTAAGGAATTTGAAGACACTTTATTATTACAACTTACGTATTATTACGTATTATTACTTACGTATTATCCCGGCGGTCGGGCAAGACAAGCAATTTTTAACCAAGATAAATGCCGGGCACATGAAATTGTTGATGGTTTGGAATACGATTGTACGATACGGTAAATACCGTTTCAACGCTCCCAAAAGAACCAGATGAAAACTAAAGTAAACAAACTAGCGATAAACGCACCAGTTAAGGAATCGGAAGACACTTAATTATTAAAACTGCATTAATTGGCAATTCAAAATAAATAAAAATGTAACGGCATGCTTTACTTACATGTTGTTCCAAATCGCCATTTTATTTCTATATTACGATTGCCACATTAATGCAAAGAATCGTCATGGTAACTGCATATGTTTAATGATCGCCACCTTGGCGAGAGTCGAGGCGTTAAAGTAGGAATCAACCCAAGAAAGACATACATGGTATACGCATGTATTATGATGCGCATTCGAAACAATATATAGAACGATGAAGTGTAGTTGTAATATACATGGCGAATATTGTAAAATAGTTTTAGTAGACGATTTTAAGATAGATTTCGATTCCAAAGATGGGTTTTACGAAACAAGAAAAAAAATACAGCACAGTCATGAATAATATACACTTTCCAACTTAATGGAATATGAGAGAAAAATAGGGACGACGCATAAATTATGATACGATTTTAATATATAGCGCTATAGTGCGTAAAATCTGAAAATGTTTCAGATTTTCATCCTTTTATTATTTTTTTTGGACAAAATTTTTTATGGAATGACTATGAATAAGTCTCAAGGCCAAACTATGTTTGTTTGTGGCTTAGATTTGATCACGCCATGTTTGTTCACTCTATTCCGTTAAGGGATTGATATTATTTTTTAGTAAAATTATTGTAATTAGCGATATATATAAATGTAAAGAATAAATTACAATGAATTAAAAATATAAATGTTTGGTATTGTGTTATTTTTATATTCCAGCATTGTTCACAGCGCTCCATGCCTCTTCCACTCATATACCACATCCTCACACACTTACAATAAGTTAGTCATTTCTTTCTACTAAAATAATCCTAGGAATAATTTATATGGCAAAACAACGTTTGCCGGGTCAGCTAGTTAGCTTTATAAAAAGTTACTCTTCTTAATCATTTCCTTTAATTTTGCAGGATGGCAACTGCATGATGAGTTTTTTGTTCATTTCCGAACTTCAATACATTTAGTTCCCTACATCATTAAAAATATTGGCTTAGGGTAAAAGTGAAATCAATAATTTATCTGTGTTTTTTTTTCTTCCAATTTACATCGTTTGGTATCATTTTGCTCACAAAAGGGGTAAAAAATGCATATATTTAAATTTGATAGCCGTACGTAGGAATACCTACCTTTTAATTTAAATGAGGGCATTTATTTAATGTATTTCTTACCTTTTTCTCACCATTTATTTATCTTTGCATCTAATTACCTATTGTAAAGGGATGAATTATACTATAAAATGTGACTTTGTAAGTTGTTAGCACAATACGCCAAGTTCAGAGAGTTGAGATCATAAGAGTCAATGAAAAAAACTTATCGCGTTTAAAATCCCCAACTCGCCGTTGAACCCATGTTTAACCAATTCAACACTATCGTGGCAAAAGCACACATATACACGCTTAAATCTATTGATTAAAACTAACACTCCTTTATTGATTAAATTTCTTATCGGCTGATTTAAATCCTTTCACGCTAAAAAATACTCATTAAAGACAATAATTTGTTATCTCCTCAATTCCCCTCAATGCTCAGGATTCGCTAGATTCTATTAGGTTGTAACGAAAGTTTCCCGCCACCGCAAACATCGTCAGCACACAGTTCTCTTTGGCGTATTTGCTCATATTTTGTCAAACGATTTCTGGCATTTGAAAGAAAGAGGTTTACTTTATAACACTGTGTTGTGAAATCTGTAAAAAATATAGTTATCATTAAGTATAATGTGTCTCAAATGGAACTATCACTCTAGAGGATTAGAACCATCATTTACTTCCAGTTGTGTTGCAAAAAGTCAGCTACATAATATCAACGAATTATGAGTACAGCTTTAAGTACTATTGTTGTATCATGTGACACTGTGCAGGTTTGGTACCGAAAGTTCAAAAACAGTTATCTAAGGAGTTAGAAGTTAGTTTTTCAGGCAGATATGTCGGAAAACTTTCCTTACAACCTGATATTATACTCCATTTTTCACTTTGTTTGAGAATTCTGTCTCTCCCCCACGAAAGATGCGTAGTAAGATATCCTATTACTATCACGTGACCAACGCTCTTCAACGGAAAACGGTACATAGTCACCACAGACAACACATCGCGGGAAGGGGAATCGTGGCTTGCGGCAAGCATCGAAGAGCAAACATGTCGTTATCAAGATATGAATTAAAAGAGTTTCTAAAGAGGATACCCGATGATAACTTTAGAATGTATTCGCTGGTGATAATTTTATTTTATATCCGAATACATAGGCGGCTGGTACGGGGGGGCAAGGGCGGCGATTTCCCCCTCACTTCCAAAAGTAAAGGGGCCTCGCCCCCCCCCCAATTTTCAAAGTTCAAAAGTAACAATCCATTTAAAAATGATGGCAAGACACCCAATACGCAAACCGAGCAAGAGAAGGGACGAGGGAAAGCGAACTTTCCCAGTGTTGGCGAGTTGGCAAGTTTTCGGACATCTCATATGGTTTGGTGAGCTGGCGAGTTTTGCATCAACAAACTACAACCCTAGATCTAGACTACTTGTGATACCTGCTCTGGAGCGCACAGTGTCAGCAAAACGAGCTTCGGCTGATAGAATTCGTAAATCGTTTGAAGAACTGAAAATTGAATATTATAATATCGCTGACGACTCTCAAATAAATGAAGTCGAAAAAGGCTTGCTAGAAGTTGAAGAAGTGCTGGAAGGAGTAGAGGTACGTCTAGAAGGTTTACTATTTGACTTGAGAAAACCTGTCTCTAATATTTTTGCTAAAAGTGAAGCAATTGAAAATATAAAGTTGCCAGAGATTCAGCTTCCTAAATTTTCTGGAAGGCTTGATGATTGGTTTACTTTTAAAAACCAATTTCTATCAATTATTGATAATCAAAAAGCTCTAAATGAAAACCAGAAGCTGTTTTACTTGCAGTCGTCTTTAATTGGAACAGCGAAACAGGTACAGACTCAGGACGATACATATGCGTCCTTATTTAGTGCTTTGGAGGAGCGCTTTGAGAATAGAAGGCTTATTATAAATACGCATATTAATGCTTTACTGTCTATTGAAAAAATGAGAAATGATTCAGCTAAGGATATGCGTAACTTAATTGACACCTTGTTAAGGAGTATTAGAGCTTTAAAATTGTTGAAACTGGAAACGAATGATTTAACAGATGCATTACTGATTAATTTAATAGTGAAGAAATTAGATGCCGAATCTCGAAAAGTTTTTGAAATGTCATTGACAACTAAAGAAATTCCTCCTTGGACTGAATTCATTGATTTTTTGAAAAAAAGATGTTTGTACTTGGAAAGTGTGGGTGGTCAATCTAATATGAATTATCCTGTTAATTAAAACAAATCTAGATCACTCTTAATAAAGTCTGGCTCTGAAGCTAGTGGCTGCATAATGTGTAAAAAATTCCATAATCTATCCAATTGTTTTGTATTTAAGGGAATGCTGCCAAGAGATAGATATAAATTTGCTAAGGAGCGGGGTCTCTGCATTTTGTGTTTGGAAAGATCTCACCGAGTTAATAACTGTGGATTGAAAATAAGTTGTGAATTCTGTAAACATAAGCATAACAGTCTTTTGCATTTTAATTCTTCGGTGGAGGAAAGGGATAAGAGTTCAGTTACAGGCAATCCTCCTGTACCCCCTCCCCTTACTTCGTCGTCAAAAGATCAGTTAGATGGGGTGAGTGAGACATTTACAGCTAGTGCTTTTGCTCATTCAAAATGTGTAGTCTTATCAACAGCAGTTGTTTATATTAGTGATTCTAATGGAAATAGACATAGAGTGCGTGCTTTGCTTGACAGCGGATCAATGAACAATTTCATAAGTCATAGGGTTTCGCAACTGTTGAATATGAAACCACAGTCGGTAAGTGTTTCAGTTAGTACGATAAATGACATAATGTCAGTTGTCAAGTCAAAATTTAATATTACTATTTCTAATTCGTCTGGCAGTTTTCAAAGAAATTTGGAGTTTTTTCTATACCTAAAATTACTGACGTTTGTCCTGTACAAAATATAGATGTTCAGTCATAAAACATTCCGCGAAATATTGTTTTGGCTGATCCATTGTTTTTTAAGCCTTCAAAAATTGATATACTTTTGGGGGGAGAGGTCTTTTTTAGTTTACTGAATACAAAGAAGTTAGAATTAAATGAAGTTAAAATAGTTCTTTTTGATAGTGTATTTGGTTTTGTTTTAAGCGGTTCTGCTAAAATTAAGGAAACAAACAATACTTTTTATTGTGGTTTCGTAAGTGAAGAAGATAATTGTTTTTAATACAACTTATGGGGATACTGTTTGAATGTAAATATAAGAGTTGAATTTATGAAAGATTTAGAGTCAAACAAAAAAAAAATGTATTTTTATTGATTTAGTTGTATATTTGGTATGCTTAATTTATATTGGTATTTGTACAGTCCATTAATCATTGAAGTATTATCTAGTATGTAGTTTAATTGTTAGTTTAAAATATATTACTGGTTCGTTGCCTGTATAAACAGTGCAAAGTGGGCGGTATGTTGGCGAGTTGGCAAGTTTTCGGCCATCTCATATGGTTTGGTGAGCTGGCGAGTTTTGCATCGCCAAACTACAACCCTAGACCTAGACTACTTGTGAATTGCATAAATAGTTCAGTTGTCGCATGGTTTCGAGTGAAAATTGTTCGGGTTCTTGGGAACCATTTATTAGAGTGCTTGAAAAATTGTATTTTATTGGTTAATTTTAATATAGTTGAATAAAATGCTGTGTTTTAAATTAGATTGTGTCGAGTTTTTAGTACCCAGTGCAAGGTCTTTATATATATACAGTGAAACCCCGGTTTAACATTACCCGTATTTACCGTTTTCCGCCCCGCCTATACGTCATTTTCTATTGGTTCCAAATATCTTCCTATACTTGTAATGTTAAAAAATCCCGTTAATAACGTTATATTTCCGCATTTAACGTTTTTTCGGCGAGAGAAATTCGATGCGTTTTCTCTAAAACAAGTCATAGTAATTGTGATGGGAAGAAAATAGTTCTTGACAATAGCGGCAATGCGCATTCCTTTTCCTTTATTTGGATAACAGGAGGGAAAATTATTCTTTATCTCCTCCAACTGCCCGAGTGCCTTCATTCCCATAGAAACGGAGTGTAGTCTTCTAGGAATTCCCTCCTCCCCCCCCTTACAGGTGTGTCTGGATTAACAAGCTTGAAGAATGAGGCGGACGATTTTTGATGAATTGGGTATAAGCGCTGGGGGAATTTCCGGTCAAGCGGAAGAAAAGCGTAAAGTTACTTAAAAATTTTGTCATTGCTACCTTCCTGTATTCTGGGCTAGCTACAAATAGACCGTCTTCGGATTATCACAACAGGAAGCCTCTCACGCAACTTAAAGCTACAAAAAACGCTACAAAACACTACTTTTTTGTAGCTCACGCCTAGCCTAAGTTTTTCTGATTCAGGATCTTTATTTGTTCCATATTCAAATTTGTTTTTGAAATGTTAAAAGCAAAGCGGCTTAAAACCCAACCGACCATTACTTCATGTTTCCGTAAGATTCCAGTTACGGAAAATGCAGGTCAAAATATGCTTAGCAATTTAAAAGAAAATGAAAAATGTGATGGTTTAAGTTTCAAGGAAACACAGGCTGATCATTTATCAACGTCAAGTCTCAGTGAAAATAACTTGGATTCAGAACTGAAGATAACTGGAGACACTTTAACTTCGGATCATCATAAATACAGGAAAAATGAAATAAACGAAGGCCCACATCAGCCTCTAGACTTTGAATATCCGATACATAAAGGACGGAAATTCCAAAAAAAAAATGGTACGACCAATTTGCATGGTTAGAGTACTAAGGAGAAATAAACAGAGCATTTTGCTTCTCATGTTGACTATTTAAAAATGAAGTTCTAGGTTGTTCAGAAAAAACATTCACCGAAATAGGATTTCAAAACTGGAAAAAAGGGGTTGAGAAATTCAAAAGCCATGAAGGTAGTGAAGCACACAAATCCTCAACTGAAAGACTCATAGCATATCAATCTTCAATTAAAAAAAAAAAGGGAGAGTTGCACTTCAATTAATTTCCCAAAGAACGTCTGAAATTGAAGAAAACAAAAAATACCTTCAGTCGATTTGAGAAACTTTGCTATTCTGTGCTCGACAAGGCATTGCATTAAGAGGACACTACGAAACGGAGCACTCAGACAATAGAGGAACTTTTTTGGAGCTATTAAATCTCCGCTCAAAAGACAACGATTTGATAAAAAAATTCTTTATAGAAAAATCAAAGTATTTTTCTTACAGCACTAAGGTAATCCAAAACGAAATTTTAGAGTTCATGAGCAAGCAAGTCTGCGAAATGATAGCTAGTGAAGCAATTCACTCGGATTTTTATTCAATACTTGCGGACGAAACGGCCGACATAGCGCACGACGAACAAGTTGCTATCGTAATTCGCTATGTCAGACCAGAAAATTTCAGCATGTATGAAAGATTTTTGGGGTTTTTCAAAACAGACAATACTAAAGGAGAAACTCTAGCCATTTTGATAAAAAATGTTTTGGAAAATTTTCAACTTCCTCTTTCAAAAATCCATGCTAAATGCTACGATGGCGCAGCAAATATGAGGGGAAGCTACAAAGGAATAGCAGCGAGAATTCTTCAAGAAAATCCTCTAGCTTTCTATGTGCATTGTTATGCCCATATCTTGAATTTGTGCATTGTTGACGGGTGTAGCAAACAAACAGAAATTAGAAATTCTATGGGCATCTTAAAAGAACTGCACAACTTTTTTACTGCTTCGTCGAAAAGAACTTCTTTATTTAAAGAAAATTTGAAAAATAAGGACTTTTTTGGTGGCAACAAGTCACTTAAGTCGTTAAGTGATACAAGATGGAGTTGTCGTGTAGAAACTTGCAACACCGTCTTGCAGAATTTTGACGAAATAATAAATACTCTTCAAGAAATCTCAGAAACTGGTCCTAAAAATGGATCGCAAGCTGAAGCTTTGCTAAATATTATCGAAAGTTTCCAATTCATTTTCTGCTTACTTCTGACCCAAAGAGTTTTGAAAGCTACAGATACACTTTCAAAGGCTTTACAATCAAAATCTCTAATTTTTTCAACAGTTAAAGAGTTGGTTAATGCAACAAAAGAATGCTTGCAAGAATTCAGAAATGAAGATTTTTTCGAAAAGTTGTGGAAATATGTTAACGATATTTGTGAAGGAAAATCGTTCCCTTCTCCAAAACTTCCTAGCTCTAGAAAAGTGTCTTCGAAAATTGGAGGCGGTTTCTTCAGCATGTCACAAGATGTTAAATCGTTCTATCGAACAGAAATTGCTTTTCCAGTTATAGATGCTGCTTTAAACACAATAAGCGAAAGGTTCAAAGAAAATGATTTGGATATGTTTCAATCTCTAAAAGATGTAACATGTTCTGATCCATCAAAGATTATAAATATTGAATCAATTCAAAAAGTCTCTGAAACAAATGATCTTGATATGGAAAAATTAAAGGGAGAAATACAAATTTTTCAGAAAATGTACAAAAAGTACATCGACTCTTTGCCAGAAATATCCACGGAGATAACAGAACTGAGGAAAAGATGCAATTTTCTTGTTGAAAAGGAACTCTGTGACATATTTCCATATTTGACAAAACTAATCCAAATTCTCCTTGTGATACTTGTTTCAACTGCATCATGTGAGAGACGTTTTTCATGCTTAAGATCTTTAAAATCATACCTTAGAAATAGTATGTGTCAAGAGAGACTTTCTGCACTTGCTGTTTTGAAAATCGAAAATACTGTAGACATTGACTTTACTAAGGTAATAGAGGAGTTTTCGAGAAACAAAAATCGCAGGCTGTCTTTCTTCTAATTTATGGTACGGATGTATATTGCATAGTAAAATATCAAATAATTTATTGGGATAGGATAATATAAGATCAAATACACTCATGTCCATAAATTAAGGATAATTCAGAATCACACAGAAATTGATCTCTAAAATAAAAATTTCACCTGTGGAATGATCACACACATCTTGAAGAAGAATATGCAAATTACAGGAAACCACCAGATGGCGTGGATGGTACGTCACAATGACGAGAGTGTAAGAGAGGGGTATATAAGGAATGGTGGCAAAGAAGTAAAATTGTTCACAAGCGCTGTGAAAGCCTTTCAGTGCAAAAACCGCATAGTTATGGCACAAAGGAGGCATTTGGATGATGTTTTACGTGGCAGAATTATCGGACGACTGGAATGTGGACGTACCCAGCTGGAAGTATCCGAGGAACTTGGAATCGCCCAGAGTGTCATCTCCAGGCTTTGGCAACGATTCCAAGATGATGGTAATGTGAGTAGACGTTACAGCACAGGTCGCCCCCGAGTAACAACGCCGAATGAGGGCCGCTATTTGGCAGTTACTGCCAAAAGAAACAGACGGAGTACAACATCAGACCTGTCTCGTCAGCTCTCTTCAGCTACCGGTACGACAGTTTCAAGGCAGACCGTGTACAGACGCTTAGGGCACATTGGTCTATATGCTCGTAGGCCTGTCAGATGTGTTCCACTTACCGCAACTCACTGTCGCCTGCGATTAACCTGGAGTAGAGAGCATGCATTGTGGACACCGCAACAGTGGTCTTGTGTGATGTTTTCCAGGTTTAGTTTGGAGTCTGATTCTCGCCGGACATTCATCTGGAGAGCGCCAGGTACCCGTTACCACCAAGAGAACACCATTGAAAGACACCGTTACGGTGGTGCAGGATGGCTCGTTTGGGGAGGAATTATTCTTGGTTCCAGAACTGACCGGCATGTTCAGAGTGTAACGATGACAGGCCACATCTATCGGGATGTCATTCTGGAACAACGTGTACGTTTGTTTCGGGGCGCCATGGGTGCTGAATTTGTGTTTATGGATGACAACGCCCGTCCTCACCGTGCAAACATTGTAGACGAATGCCTTCAATCGGAGGATATCACCCGCATGCATTGGCCAGCATACTCACCGGACTTGAATCCAATAGAGCTTGTGTGGGATATGCTTGGCCGATGAATTGCAGCCCGTCAATCCCCTCCCACCTGTCTACCGGAACTTCGGAGTGCATTGCTTGATGAGTGGTGTAATATTCCCCAAGATCAGATTGATTATTTGATACTCAGCATGCCTAGGCGTTGTCAGGCCTGTATTGCATCGTCCGGGAGACATACTCCGTATTAACCATCCTACTAACCATGTTATACTGTTTTTTGTAAATAGGTTCTTTTTTGAAATTTGGTCAAGGGAGTAAAACTTGCAATTTTTATTAATTATGTCAAGCATATAGCATCTTTTTTGCTCTTTACTTTATGTTTAATAAATAGACTTTACAAATAAGTCAAATTTGTTTTGCTTCTTTCTCTTTCTTTGCCTGAACTTCATTATCCTTAATTTATGGACATGAGTGTAAATGAATTTATTAGTGACCTCCTCGCTCTCTGTGTTTGGAAGTTTGTCATTTTGTGACATCATTGATCGATTCAAGAATTTAAAGAAAGAAAGATATACTTAACAAGTAAGTGTTTTATATTCTTCTCATGTTATTATTTTATAAGAATTGAAATGGAACTTTGAATTTGAGACCTGCACGGGAATACAGTCCCGGCCCGGCCCGAGCCCGACGATTCTTGAATTTGTAGGCCCGGCCTGGGCCCGTAACACATTTGAAACCAACATCACGGCCCGGCCCTTACGGGCCCATAGTTAAAAAGTAAAAATTCGAAAATTCCAGAAATTTAAAAAAATATAAAGAAGACCAAATAGATCGATAAATAAATATTTTTCTCACATTTTATATTAAGAAGTTATTAATATTAACTTTTTTGCGGATTGCAGGAAGACAAAAAAAAAAATCACTAAACACGAGTCCGGCCCGGCCCGTTAACAACAGATTTATAAATCCCTCATCCGGCCCGGACCCTGCAGGTCTCTACTTTGAATTGGAAGAAGGGAGTCTTCGGTGGGCATACGTTCTGATTTTTTATCCCGGTTCTTTTAGGGAAGGTCATTTAATCAATAATGACATTAAAATCCAACTATAATAGGGCAATTTTACCCACACACACACACAAAAAAAACAGCTTTAGGGGTGCCCTCTACTTACATACTCTCATCTGTTTTGACCCCCCCACTTTTTTGGTGCACCAGCCGCCTATGTCCGAATACCAAATGCATCTTTTTCATATTCAGAGTTGTGAAATAAATTCAACCTAAATGTGGAGAGGATGCTTTCGGTAAAAATTTTGTTTTAATGGACATAGTTTTTTACGATTGGATTATAAAAATCTCGTCGCTGTTGTACAAATGAAGTTATATCTTAAGTCAAGTGAGTAAGTACTATTTTACCTTTTTCTTGTAAATAAATTTGGTTGCTGCTTTATTAAATCTCACAGCTGGTTTAACCATGATTGCATTTGTGTATTCTGACTGTACTGTGAATTCGTTTTATAACTAGAGACTATAGAGAAATTATATTCTATTTATTAAAAAAATACTTTTTTTATAGTGTATTGCGATATATGTAATGTATTTGCCTTGATTTAAAATTTATTTTCTTGGGCTTATAATCATAGATTACAGCTCTGATAACAAAAAAAGGAAGAAAACGAATAATTCAATATATTAATCAAAAACAGCAAATTTTCATAAGACACCCTTTTTCTAGCTTAAAATAATAATCTTAATTGAGTACAGATATATTAATTAAAAAATCTGGAGTGACTCCACTCGACTTTCCGAACACTTACGATTAAGATCATTACCAAGCACTTAAATAAATTTTAATCGATGAATAATTCAAACATATATACCAAATTGAAACTCAATCGAATGCACCGTTTAAACGCTTGCGCACTTTCAAGAATTTCTCCCCATATGCCATTATGCCATAACATAAAAGAAAGTTTTGTCGTAGCCCTTTAGGTGAACTAAAGTCCTATACACACCAAAATCAATACCGCTCTTAGGATGGTGGTTTATAACATGTATACCGAATTTGAGCTGAATCGAATGTATCGTTTAAACGCTAGCGCTCTTTCAAGAAATTCCCCACATAGGCCATAATGTAAAAGAAATCTTTGCGTAGCCCTGTAGAAAAACTATAAGTCCTGTACACACCCAAATCAATACCGGTCTTGCGACGGTGGTTTATGACATATATATCCAATTTGAGCTCAATCGAATGCTCCGTTCAGGAGCTATCGTGTTCACTCACATACACACAAACACACACACACACACACACACACACACACACACACATACATACATACATCTCGTAAAAATAGCATAAATGGATTCAGGAGCCCTCAAAACGTGTAAAAACACCAAAATCTCGAAGTCGAATTTTTTCATGATTACAATACTTTCCTTACATGGTACATGTTCGGAAAGTAAAAATGAATTCTCCAGGGGCTTGGCGATTTCACGAGAATTTGCCGGTAAATTTCCAACCAGTCCCTTCTAAGGTGTGTGCGACATGTTTTTGAGAAGAGGGTCGAAATAAGAAAAACAAATTTAATAATATGCTTATAAGTTTAATTTTTATGTAATATTGAATTCAAATTATGCTTATGCATATGTTAATAACTGTTGTTCAACATATATTAATGTTTGAAAGTATAAGAGACTGGACTTTGCTCTTTACATGAATACCGTGCAAAACGTACCTATTAATATTTCAAAAAATAAGTTGATAGAATTAATACTATAAAATGTCATTTTAAAAAATAAAAATAATGTAATATTCCTAAGTACTTTACTTTATTATTTACTACCTGCGTACCCGTTCTTCGCAAGGTAGGGAGTGAAAATTTTTCTTACAAGTGTAATTCGATTTGATTCTAGTGATGTGGGATGTAAAAAATAAGCAAAATTATTTGACTCTTTACATAAAATTATTAATTGATTACTCGTAAAATCAGTCTAAGTACTAGCCTGAGATCATTTCAAGCAATATTATGACGCAAAAAACTATGTCAGTGTCATTCTCAATCAGAAAAAAAAAAAAAAAAATTGACGGTTTGCAGAGAAAATGCCTCTCTTTCAAAATACACTGCTCAAAACAATTAAAGGATATTGTAAGTTTTATCTCTACTTATTATAAAAGAAGGTGTCTGTGTGTGTGTGTGTGTGTGGGTGTGTGTGTGTGTCTGTCTGCAGCGTTACGGACAAACGGCTACACCTAGAAACACCAAATTTGGTATTCGGGAAGATGTAAATATGTAGTTATGCACCTCGAAGCGATTTTTTCAAAATTCGACCTAGATTTTTTTTTATTTTATGTTTTATGCGATTTTTGGCATTTTTTCTCACCTAATTCGTAATAACGGCGGAAATTACGCTCGCAGCAAAACGGCATTTGTATCATCGGATAGAGGAGAAAATTTTCTTTTAAAAACAGTTTGTTCTGAATACTTAACCTGATTTACCGATTTTTAGGAATTTTTTTACTAAACATCTGCTTCGCGATTTTTTTTCGTAAAATAATTTTAAAACTGTCGCATCTTGAATTCTATCCGTCATAACTTTTAGATATTTTGACAAATCGTGAAACATTCTTTTCTCCCTCTTTTAAAATAAAAACGAAAAAATTATGTAAATTAGATGATTTTTTACGAATTTTAATGCAACCTAATGTTTAGAATTTAATAGCATCAACGCGATCTTACGCCATTCATTACATTGCGATCACGGCACGAGAATTTATGTTCGGCTGTTGCCACAGAAAGGATTAGAAAAAACGGTTTTTTCAACCAATCGAGTTTTTAAATGGGATATCAGAATTTCAATTCGCAAGTGAGGATCTATGACGTCAAATGCTTTAAGATACCTAAAAATTACGCCATAATTTTAACTCATTTATTCCAGCTCTATTTTCAACACAGGGAGACGATATGTTGATTAAAATTTACTGTAGAAATAAACTAAGAAATTCACGATTATTATTATTAGAAGTGGTATTTTAATCCGGTGCTTATTTAAAAATTGAAATGTTTTCACGGCGCTGAAAATGTTCATTTTAAAAGTTACAAAGTTCGTTTCAAAGCGCGATATATTAAAATTTTTCTATTTATTATTTTTATTTTTGGCATTTAATTTAGCGCAGGCGTTGCCTAACATACGCATGCAGGTTGCGAGTATAGTTTTATTTTAACGTTGAATTACGTTCCTCCATAAAGGTCACGCAAAGTTTTAATGATACCGTTTGAAAACAATTATGCGAAATATCGAAAGTAACTCCGAAATTAATCTACCGGGCTATCCTTTACGGCAGTCAAACAGTGACGTCATAAATTAAAAAAAATGTGTGAAATTTGTAAACTCTGCAACTCTAACGCCCTGTCACAATTAAAATGGGAATAAGTAGCTCCTCGAGATTACACAGTTTGATGTTTTTCAGGAGACAGGACTATGGAGGATATAAAAGATATCGCTATTGGATATTTAAAATGGCACCCCTTGGATATTTTCTCCCCACAGTAAGATGAAATGGTTTACGGCGCTAAATACGTCCATCTTATAAAACTATGTATAAATTAAATATATATGGAGAGTTTCCTTAATGGCAACCATTATGTGAAATCATTATTATTTATGCTAATGCGTAAATTGCAAAGAATCGCCACAGAATCAAAAGATCCCATTGAGGCCAAATAATCTAAGCTGTTTCTTTTAAGGGAGCCTTGAAGAGGGAGAAGCGAGTATAGATAGTATTAATGTACGTAATAGGTAGTATTATTAGATTTGTAAAGATAGTATGAATAAATCGCAATGTACCACGTTAATAAATATTTCATGAAATTAAAAGTGTTTATCCGTTTTCAACGGTTGTCTTACAACCAACTAAACGAAAAGTAATTCTAATTTGCGTTAATATATCCCGCAGTCATTTCAACAGAGGGGATTACTTGAAGTTTTTTAAAAATGAAATTCTGTTTTGTCACATGCAGATATGATTTTAGTAGTAAAATATTCCTTTCTTCCCGTATGAAGAGCCGGTGCGCAGCTATTTTAAAAACATCTCTTGAAAATAGCATAAATGAATTCAGAAGACCTCAAAACGTGTAAATACACGTTTTTGCAACGCAATAGCATTTTTTTGTTAAATAATTTTGCTTTTTCTAGATTCCACTTCACTGGAATTAATTCGAATTACACATGCGAGGAAAATTTTCGTTTCCTACCGTGCGAAGAACGGGCACGCAGCTAGTATAAAATAAAGATATAAGCGAAATTTTTTTTGCCGAAAATGGAAGAGAATCACAAATGCAAATTTTTCCGATTTTCAAACTGTGGAGTATGCTAATTTTGAGTTCGACGTCAAAAACGTCGCTTCAGCGGCAGCGAATGAAATTGGACTTTCAACTGAATAAAAGACAATGAAGACAAGGATGATCGGCATTCAGTGACTGCTTTGTTTCGATGAGTACGATGTCTCAGCGAAGTCATTTAACCGATTCAGAAGCTTGGAGAGTTGTCGGTAGGTTAGAAGGGGGCGAACTCAAGCCGAAGTAGCGCAAGCCATTGGAGTGTCACAAAGTGTGATTTCCTGGATCTGGAACCGGTTTTTGGCGACTGAAAGTGAGGGCGAAGACCAGGGCAAGGTCGTAGACGGGCAACAACGCCCAATGAAGATCGTTATTTAGTGTTAACGGCTCGGAGACACCGGAATATGAACGCTACTCTTCTCCAACAATACCTTCGCTCGGCTACTGGCACCACGGTTTCAACTCAAACTGTCCGAAACCGGCTCCATGGTGTAGGTCTGTATGCTCGCCGACCGATGGTATGTGTTAGACTAACATCAAGGCATCGTCGCGACCGCAGGGAGTGGGCACCAGAGCATGTGAACTGGAGGAGAAATGAATGGAGCAATGTTCTTTATTCTGACGAGTCCCGTTTTTCAGTTCATCCTGATAATAGGCGTATTTTCATCTGGAGGGACGGTGGCAGTAGGAATAATCTTGCGTTCGTGCGGAGCCCCCGGGAAGGGAGGGGGAGAGTAGACAATTACAAGGCGAGCCTGGGTACTGAACGCGTGGAGGTGTTGTGACGTCACAAGAGAGGATGGACTTTTCTCCGTTAAAAGCATTAGAATCATACGGAAAAGCAGAGGCGCAGAGAACCAAGTCGGGGCCCCGGGAGTTAAATCTTTGGGGGTCCCTTTTCTATCCAGAAATCCTTTTGATGTCGTATTAGAACAATCATTTATTCCTTATTAAAATTATTAATCATTTAAAGAAGCTTTAAATTAATAGTAATTGGAAAATAATTAATAGAATTAAAACTATTAATTTAAAAGTGTATTATACTTTAATAAACACCCATGCTCTGAAAAATACCAACATTTTGTTTTGAAGGTTTCGTCACCTCCATAGAGAAACTGTATTTGAAACGTTAACACTTTTGCATGGCATGTTTCCTCAGTATTGAAAAAAATAATATTTTTATTCATACTTCCATGCAAGCAGGCAGCCAAAAAAATTTCAGAAGGCCAAAAAAGTGGAAATTTCAAAATTTCTCATAGAAAGTCTTGGTCTTTAACATTTTGTTAAGGAAAATTCAAAATTTCGGAGGTTGGGTAGGCCCATAGTCTCTCCTCTGGCTATACATTTTCTTAAACTATTTAACAATGTGTCTCTGAAAAAAAAAAAAAAAAAAATTATTGTTAAATAAATCTTTTCTACTTTTAGTCATGGCCAACAGTTGAATAATACCGTCCATGTCTATTTTTCTTGCAAAAGAAGAATCAATCAGAAATATTCCTCATTTTTGTCAAGTGGGTGGTTTATGCTCTAGCTGGATTTTTGTAATTTCATTCAAAAATTGATTTGAAACATCCGGGGACATAATCTGAATTTGGACTTTTTTTTTACAAAATTGACAGCACACAATTATGTATCATATACACAGCAAAAGCGGGGCCCCTTCACAAGTTGAGGCCCCGGGGATTTTTCCCCTGCTCCCCCTCCCTCTCTGCGCCACTGCGGAAAAGTAGAAGAAACTAAGATGTTTTGTGCCTTTTATGGATACTAATGGTAAGTCAGCAATCTCTATTCTTAATACGACATACTTGATAATAGTTATTAAGCTATAGAGTACATAAAAATATAAAATTGCCGTATTTTGCGTTAGTTTTATTGATTTCTGTTCTTTTGTTCTAGCAATCATTATGCTTCCGTTTGCTGCGTCCCAGGCTGTAAGTAAAGCTATAATTACAAAAGAGGAGAAAATGTAAAACTTTTCACTTTTCCCAAAAAACGAAGAAAAGCGGGCCGAATGGACTAAAAATATTCCAAGAAAAAATTGGTCCCCAGGAAAAAATACGTATGAGCATTTTCGAGATGAAGATCTTTTAAAAGACGATGCTATTTTAAAATCAGATGGGGCACTTTTAACTGTAAAAAGAAAGCATTATAAATTAGAACCGAATGCTATCCCGAGCATTTTTTCGAGCTTACCAGCCTATATATCCGATATTACCAAAAAACAAGAAAGAACTGATCCTACTAAAAGAAGAGAAAACGTTTAGGAAAAAGATATTGAGGAAACCGAAAAAAATAATGCAAAGGAAAATATAAATTCTTTTGTAATTAAGAAATGTATCAAGAGTTTCATGGCAATTCTATGTTAAGAAAATGTCACCTTTAATTATAAATTAAACGCAGATCCCCTTCCACTGCACATACCAAGTAGCTTAAGGTTCAGTGCGGATCTCATGGTTGATTTATTTATTTAAAAAAAAAAAGAGAGAGAGAAATCTATTTGCTGGATACTTAGAAAAACAAAAATATAGTTGGAAATATTTCTTTAATAAATACCTTCTAAACTGTTTATCGGAATTTGTTCAAAATTCTGAAATTAAGTATGAACACAGATTTGGAAATTAACTCAAAAAAGAAAATGTATTACTGCAATGCTAAAAACAATAACAAAAAAGTATATGTATTACTGCAATATATTTTACATGAAAACCCCTGAGCATTTAGACAGTTTTACATATTCAAGAGTTATACTCACTAATTTTTTAAAATATTTAATTATGTATATTTCAAATGTCTCAATGTGATATTTGAAAGTCTTATCTAGAAAAAATTAAAGCAAACACTTGTAGTGCTTTCATGAAAACCTTTATAGTATTTGTAAGGTTTGGGTAAAAGCTTTTACTTTTTATTTTCTTGTTTTTGTGCTTTAATTGCTTCTAATAAAATTTGACATTAGGAGTCTATATAACATAATTATATATAGTATGTATTGTACAAGTTTTTAAAATATTAATTGTGGAAATTTCTGATTATATTCCTCGTGCTACTAGTGTTTATTGACATTATTGATCAGATTTCTTCCATAGAATTCAATACAAACACTTTGAAATCCCATCCTCTCTTGTGACGTCACGAAATGGCTTAAGATGACTATTTATGAATCTGGATATTTTTAACATCAATTCTTTCAAAAAGCTTATTAAAACGAAGCAAAACTAAATAATGTATTTCAGTTTTTAAGTAAAATTAATAAAAATTATTATTTTTACTTAAATATATATTTACTTTTACTTACTTAAAAATATGACTTTATGCTTATACAACGTATAAATTTAATCCATATACATATTATTTTAGATAAATGATAACATTGAGTAACCATTATATTATTTAGAATGTATTTGCTAGCCCGAAATGCAAAACATACTGGATACAATGCTGAAACTGCTTTAAATTCAGTACCAATTTATTTCATTAATTTCTGACAAAAAATATTGTTGATTCACTATTATTTAAGAACAAAGTGTTGTAAAACGAAAATGCTATTTCAATGCGTCATAAAAAAATTAAGCTACTCGTATTTATTGGCATTATTAATTCCATTTCTTCCATTGAACTCAATGCAAACTGTTCCAAATCCCATCCTTTCTTGTGACGTCACGAAAACCAGTACCCAGACCCCCTCTTGCTTTCTCCTCTCTCTTTCTTCAGTCGCGGCGACCCCGGTTCGTGCACGAAAGTGTCAGCTTTGGCGGTGGGGGAGTGTTGGTGTATGTTGGCATCTCCATTGACGGGCGCACAGACCTCTACATCATTCGAGATGGACCTCTGACTGGTCGGCGATATAGGGATGAGATCCTCAGACCTATTGTAGTCCCTTACGCTGCAGCAATCGGAGATGACTTCATTTTAATGGACGATAACTGCAGGCCACATCGTGCTAACCTGGTGGAGGATTTCCTTTTCGAGGAAGGAATCGTACGAATGGAATGGCCAGCGTGTTCTCCAGACATGAATCCAATAGAGCACGTTTGGGACGCTCTAGGAAGACGAGTTGCTGGCCGCCAACCACCCCCACAAACTCTCCAAGAACTGGAAAGAGCTCTTCTGGAAGAGTGGGACAGAATACCCCAACTCGTGATTAGCCTCATTGACTTCATGCCTCAAAGGTGTTCAATGTTGCTGGCCGTCCGTGGAAACCATTACCCCTACTGAAAATGATTTTCTTTGAAGAAAACACTCTTACTCTTTTTTTCTCATATGCACAAATTGTGTTTTTTTCCTTTTCTACACAAATGCGTAATAAAATGCATTTTTTTTTGCCAAACATGTGCAATTTATTCTCATATAACCTACTACGTCTGTCGACCATGTATCAATCAGCTAAAAAGTTTCCCAGCCACAAGATCCATCTAAAACCGCAATATCCTTTAATTGTTTTGAGCAGTGTATCTTATTTCTACACCATACTGCTCTTTAGGTTTAAGTTATAGCATTAATACCATAGAGACACTGCATGATGTGGACAACCCTTTTATTTTATAATTGTTTAAAAAAACAACGAGTTATGCAAAACAAAATTCTTTAGAAATTTCACAACCAACTTCAGTCGGTTTCAAATTACCCAGTATAATGAGCCGATCGTTAGTCGGAAAAGAAGCCAATCTATGACTACGTCAGAGTCTTGACGTCACAGTCCGCAAGCATTATATCTAGAACGGTGTTGGCACATTGGGACATGGATTAGAGTATAGTGGGACAGTGAGTAAGACATACGAAATTAGATGTATTATGCAACACATTTGTCAGATACGACAGTAAATGTTCACCATTTTGTCCATTCATAACCTCATTTGTACCTGAATAATCTCTGTAAAAGTTTAAACACAACAAATAAACAAGTTTATTCTACCAAAAAAAAAAGGAATAATTTTTTACAACTCCTGCCACTCAAAGCAAAACTAAAGGGAAAATAAAACTACACTGGTTGAATGTATACGAACAATACTATACTTAACAACATTAGTATTAATACAATTAAATACAGGTTAAAATAGTCAACTCAGACGATATGAAAGCAGTTTTTTAAATGACAAACCTAAGAAACACTTACAATGATGAATCACATTTAAAAGTTTCAAAATTCTTTCCTCAACTGCTTGATGAATCGAAAAAAGTAAAATAGCATCAAATTGGACAGTAAAAGGTGACAAAATATTTGCAAAAGTTCATTTTATCATCGAATAAGATAGCAAGTCTACAGGAAAGGATAATTGTGTCATTGTTCTTCTGTACCTGCAGAAGCCATAGGTTTACATTACGGACATGCATTAGGACGATCATCGAGTTATTCTAAAAGAGCTAAATGAAATTTGCCTGTAAGATGGAGCTGTGCATCACAATCATAAAGTTGATACTGTCAGCGAACACATTAAAGTTTTACTTTCCGGACGTAAAACCGTTTAAAATTTCTTTTGGTTTATTCACGTAAAACAACGCTCTAATAATTTGAAATTTAATTTTACGACAAATGTGGATATTTAACCATCACTAATTATATATATGTTACCGGCAAAGTATGAAATGCCGCCATTCTATAAAATTTCTAGGCATTGTATATAATGCCGGACGTTTTTAGACTAAGTATGAAATATGAGATTTATTAAATACTTTCCCTTGGAATAGTGTATGTTGGGCGTACTTTCCCTAGGCATTCCAGAAAAGCGCCAGTCCGGGCCTGGCCGATAGTCGACGATCATCCTATATGCAAGTCCGTGGTTTACACGGATTGCAGCACTGTCCCACTGTACTGCAATGAAGATGTCCCACTGTACTCCCCACGAAGTCTTAAATACAAACTCAAAAGTTATACAAAATTTATCAAAAAAATAAAGCTCATTACATACATGCGATTAAGAAAGTTTAAGCTTAAATTAAAACGTTGATTATTGGATAATGATTTACTGCTCAAATCCATAGAAGTAAAACTTGTCTGAGTTTTCCAACTGTGATAGTAGAAACAAAAATGCCTGCAACTTCCCTACAAAATGAATTGTGACAGTGACTAGTTTTCACAGTGTAGCAGGAGTGGTTAACTATATTATGGAATTTTTTTTTAACTTTTGAGCTTTTGAATCGTAGAAAAATATCTATCGGCTAAAGGGGGCTAAAGGGGGGAGGGGAGGGGGGCTCAATCCCGAAGGGAGTGTGTCGTTTGGGCTTCTCTTTGTTACTTGATGTCCATTGTTGCACTCTCCCAACCCCACTCTAGGCCAATCAATCATTTTACTGATAAGTCTCTCGATTTCCTGTGGAGGAAAGAAAGATTCCCTTGGATTTTGCAAAGGGAAATTTCATTCCGGCTAAAATTTTCAAGGGGTAAACTTCATTTCTCTGCTAAAATGGTGTTTGGTCCATCCGAGTATGTATTAAGCAAAAAATATCGTAATTTAATACGATATCAGTCAAAATGTTATCCAGGACGATCATATTTGTTCACACGATGCTCACCACCGAAGCAAATAGGTAATAAAATAAAATCCTATTGGCGCTGTTTACAGTGCAGAAAGTTAAAATAAGTAGATGGTTGTTTCGGCAAAGAAGCAAAGTTGAACCTACTGCATGATTATGGAAAATCGGATATTATCCTAACTGATGCTGATGTGGGACATCACCGTTATTGCACTCCATTTTTGGATTCAAGAGTAGAAATATCCGAGATTTTGCAAACTAAAATTGATCTAAAGAAAGGCAATAAAAGACCTCTCGAAGCCTACACTCAAATACGCGAAAAAATTACGCACATGCCAGATTATATGCAATCTGAAGTAGAAAATGGACTGCCATCCTACAAAAAAATCGGAACATTTTACAGATCAGCTGAAGTGGGTACAATTCAATACTAGATCACTGTAGCTTACCTGACGAATATAAAAAAGTCTTCGAGGCCGAAATGCTGCAGTCAACAGCAATTATTTTAATGAAATGTGGCTACTTTTCTCTTCAGAGGATTTGCTTTGTATTTGCAAGTAACGAAGACTTACGTGTTTTACACGATTCTGAATTTTAGATTGGTGACGGAACATTCAAAGTATGTCCAGCAGGATTTACACAAATTTACAGAGTTTTGGGATATGGTTGTTTCAAAAATAAGGCTGTTCCATGTGCAGTAGGTATTATGAAGGGCAAAAATCATAATATTTACGAAAAAAATTGTGTAATTAAGAAGAAAATTATTGAGGAAGTCGATAACATCGGAAAAATTCATGCGTACTTGTGTGATTATGAAAGAACAGTAATTGGTACGGTCTCACAATTACTGCCTAATGTCACAGTAGGGGAGCCCAATGTGTTTTTGGGGATTTACTCGAGCGCGGCAGATGAACATAGGGAGGTACCTTGCATCATGTTGAGTACCTCCACCATATATTAGCCCTTTATGTAGGGACGTGCGTCTAGGGCAGCTCATCAGATTAGTAAAAAAAAATTGATCGTCAGAAATATTGAAGCACGTCAGATTAAGATAAGGTAGGTTAATTACTAGCTAAAAAGTGTCAGAAAATCTGACGATTTGAGTGTAACATAAGGGAGTGGTAGGGTTAACACAAGGGAGTGGTAGGGTTACAAAGTTGCAAAAAAATAATGTTGTCTTGACATTCTCGAGCGCAGTTGAATTTTTTTTATTTTTTGAAGGAAATAATGCAAGAATCACGAAAAAAATATAATCTGCCGATTTTCACGAGCCGAAGTAATAAAAATACGAGCAAAAGCAATAAAATACGACCCAAAGCAATAAAAATCGTCAATGAAGATTAGAGCATGCAAAGATAGCTCGATCAAAGATAACGAGCACACTCTTTGAGTTGGTGTAGATGACAAGAAGTTCTATATCTCTGGTCCTCAATAAACAAGAACAGCAAATTTTCAGAAAGAATTAAGAAATATCAAATTCAAAGAAGCTTTTGCGAAGTTTTTAATTCATCATTGAGCTGATCAGGAGACGACTACTATTATTAGTAACGAAACAATTTATCTTAATCATGATATGTGTTATGTATATTCAGTTACCGATAATAAAGTTACCTGAACAATCGACAATGAACTCTCATGTCCTGATCATGAAGAAGCAGATACAAAAATTGTATTTTTGGCAAGTCAAATAAAGGAAGATTCCACAGTTACAATCAGAACTTCAGACACAGATATTGTTGTCATCATGTTGGTCAATATGGAACCTCTCCAAGCATCGGTTAAAATATAGATGGATCTTGGAGTTAACAATGTACGCTGTTATATTGACGTATCTGCTCTCTATGCTAAGCTACCAATAATTTCGCTAGCGCTACCAGCTCTATACTCGCTAACAGGATGCAATTACAATCCGGTACTTTACAGACGAGGCAATAAAAAAACCTCTGCAAATTTTTATCGGTTCAAATGTTTTTCGGAAGACATTTGCAGATGTTGGCTCAGAGGATCATAATACAAAAGATTCTTTTGACATTTCACAATCTTCTGTGTATCACTTGTATGGCTAGAAAAAATTAGCTGATGTCAACCTAGCAAGAATAGAAATCTTTCATAAGACCTACAAAGTGTCAGATACGTCGCAGCACTTCTCAGTGAACGTCCGTTTTTACGATGCATGTTACCTGCCTCCTTGCCAATCTGAGCTACGGCAGCACTTATTGCGAACGAAGTATACTGCGTGCTTGTGGAGGAATGCACACAATAAAACTATGATTAACATGGCACCAACAGATTACGGGTGGACAAATGTCGATGGAAAATTTGAAATGACTTGGTTTGTTGGCAATCAGTTACCTGATGCATACGAAGATGTTGTCATAACACCAGTTATTGACGAGACTTCAGATTTAGGTATATTTCTTTTTAATACTTTGATAACATGCTATTCATGAAATCAATAAAATTGTTTTAACGGTTATAACGATTTCTTGTTACGAAAACTGCAGGCAATATTGGAGATCCAATTGAATTATTAGATTTGGAGTATGATAATTCTTCGGATGACGACGAAGATTGAAACAAATTTTTTCAACAGATGTATTTTATTTTTATATTATTTTCTAAAAAAAGTAAATTCTAAATATTTAAATAATTTTACGTGCTTTTATTCGACACATTTTATGGTTATTGAAAAATAATTCATAATTTTTTTCTAGCCGTCAGATTAATGATACCCCTCAAAATAATCGTCAGATTTTAGGCTACCATGACTGGAACATCAAGCTAAACCTTCTGTATAAAAATCTGACACGCTCGAGTATTTCAATATGGCGATTTTTTTTTTTTTTCATTTTCAAAAATTCGCTACGAGCTTGCGACTCTTCCGAAACGTCAGTCTTTTGAATGGGAGCATTTTTAGGGTTCACTTAACATCCCCCTCTGAATATCTGACGCACTCGAAAAAATACATTTTTTTTCTATTTTCTACCCTTCCGGATGGCCACCCCCACCACGCAAGTCGGTAGATGAACATACCTTTGGTATCAAAGTCACGCTGGGGCATCTAAAATATCAATATCTGACGCGCTCAAGTATCTCCATGTAACTGTTTTTTTTTTTTACATCTTTGAAGGTCTGTATACGCTTCCCCCCACCACTGAAAGGAGACATGAACTTTTTATTCTTCTTATTATCTAAACTACAAAATCTAATAGGTCTTCACGACGCTCGAGTAAATCCCCAATTAGCATCATGGGCTCCCCTACTATCAGAATCAGAGGATGTTTGCTTCATTTCTCTCAGTGCTTAGTGCGTCATATGACTGGAATTAGAAGTCATCTGGAAAATCCCGACCACGAGATAAACAGATGGTTTAAAAAAATAAAGGCCTTAGCACCAGAAAAATTATTGCAATTTGCATGGCTTTTTGTTTTAACGCTTGAGGCATATGCAATAATGGTTGAACTTCAACCTAGAGAAAAATCTTCGATGGATTCCTTTGTATCTTACTTTTATGATAAATGGCTTTCAGGTCTAAATTTTAAGCCTGAATTATGGAATCATTATACAAATAATGGCCGTAGAACTACTAATCACGCTGAAGGATATCATTCCCTATGAAACAAGAATGATTTAAAAGAAATGCATTTGTCTTTGAAGAATTTTCTAACAAAATTACAACTGATGCATAATCGATATCAAGTGCATGTGTGACAGCTAAAAAATGGTATTATCAACCATCAGTTGGCAGCTACAAATACAGAAATGTTGACCAAAAGCTGTGGTTATCAAAACAGCTTTTTAGACAAAGGACTGGACATCGGTGGTATAATATTGAAAATTTATGCTTTTCCAATTTTAATTTCATTTGTATTGAAATTAATCATTATTTAAATCATGTTAAATATTTGGTTGGATGAATATATTTGTTATAGCCATGTTTCCAACTTTGTAACAAAAATATTAGTATGATTTAAACTTAATATTAAAACCTGTTAATTGTAAAGGCTCTTTTTATGTTCAGTAAAAAAAAAGTTTGTTTTAGACATATAACTTGGACTGTATTTTTTTCACTTTCGTCCTGCGACATATAACTAACATGGACTGTATTTTTTCACTTTCGTCCTGCCATTTATATGTGCGATGTTTTTATTTACAGCTTTCTGGGAAACAAAACGGACTCATACCATTCACATTTACCTCCATGAGTTGAACCTGAGAAAACAAGAGTCCATAAATTTGGCATTGTTTCTAGAACCCGAGAGTTTTACTGTATTTCAGAAAATGCAAGTCACAAACTGATAATTTTGTAAATTGTTTTGCAAAATGTTGTGAATTAAATATTAGAATAATTTGAATATGGTTGGGAAATCAATATTTTCGTTTTGAAAATATTGATTAAATTAGACTATTTTTTTGATTTAGGTATTATCTCGCCACGAAGGATGGGGGTAGAAAACACCCTTCACTAGTTCTCCATTTCCGGGGTTCGCAATAAACCAGCCGATAGGGGAGACCGCCATTTTCACCCACACACGAAACACTTCATTGAATGACTTCTAGAATTTTTCACGGAATAGGGAAACGAACTTTGGGCACTTAAACATATTTCAGATGTTTCTAAATAAGACTGAAGTAACTTTTATGAATTAATTTACATTAGGTATATGTATGTAATGTTAGACGAACGTTGTAGTGGCTTTTCGTAGTCGGGCGATGTTGGGCAGAAAGACGACGTAGTTTCATCGCGGTCGGAGGACTGCCGGGCGCAGATGTAGGACGGTTTACCCTGGCTGGGGCTGTTGTACGGAAAAACACTCTGGGATTACGATGACATATTTTTACTTAGTTTAACATTGTTTTACATGGCAATTGAAGTCACGAAAAATCTCAGCTCCGAGCTGCGTTTCAAATTATATAACCTCGGATGACGTGTTCTATAGAGTATCACATGTTCCAAAAGAGATGCATTTATTGGTTATTAATATGCCCGGGTCTGCTAGCCTTAGGAAATTCATGCGAGGTGTGGCGACAGCAGACCATGGGAAAGAGGGGAGATATATTACTTGCGTTTAAATTAAATTTAGATCCTGATACAAATCCTTTGTTTAAAACGAAAGTCACTACGCCCTGAAGAATTTTGAAGCAAGCAAATAAAAATTTTGAATTTTCAGAGGGTGTTTAATTTTATATGTTATAGAATATCCCCCCCCCCTCCGTCTGAGAAGAGGCTGGTCACCAATGCCTGCATTGGAGGGCAGACTCACTCAGCAGAGTGAGGAAAAGGGAGTAGGCAGAAGTTTGGAAGAAAGTTTTAGAATTTTAGTATTTATAAAACACGTGTCCTACTTTTAAATTATTTTTATTAACACTTTCCAGAACTCGTTTTTCAATGCATCTCTATACGCTTGCGGAGTGTGACGTCACGGAAGCGATTGGGCACCCACAGAACTCCACTCTACGGTAAATAACAGTCTGTTTTTTCAAGGTAATGTACAAAAATAAATATTTAACTTTACTGAATTCTTTTTATAAGCAACTTTTGTTTAATGTTTATGCTTTCTTTTTTAATCTGAACTAAGAAATGAGACGTTTTATTATGTGTTCACGACGATAAAGATGTGTTCCTTGATACTGTGGCGGACTTCCATGCCACAACTGTGATTCAAAAACACCGTGACTTGATAACAGCTAGTGACTCTGTGATCTGGCCTGTAACCGTAGAAGAGGAAAAAAAGCCGGCGTGCATTTTTCAAGACTCACTCACTTACTCTCCGGCGAACTGATTTGTTGTGTATCTTCCTTAGTGTTATTATTTAATAAATTGTTGTTAATATTTATGTGTTTTCCATCTACTAGACATGCAACTCTAAGTCCCAAGTAAAATTAATTGCGGAGATATGGGGTACATCCAGACCCCATAAATGGTGACCTCAAGTGAACTGAAGCACGTGAATACTGCATTGAAAAAGATCTGTCTCCATCCTCGTACCTTCTGGTAACTTCGGTGACTACTGTGGATATATCGTTCGTACGTTCCTTAATGATGTGGCAGCTACAATTATTTCAGTGATTTTTGATGTTTTTGTAGAGTTATATCCACACGTGTGCGCGTACTGCGCAGTTGTGTTATCGACAACGGCGAGTGTACCACCGTGATGTCTGAGCATGCTATATCTTTCTCCGTAGAGTCGGTAAGTGTTTTTTTCCAACTATGTATCGTCAGGACATATTTTTACAAAATTTGTTTTAAAAATTTCCGTACGAGTCGCGAAGATATCTCTGTCACGGGTGCTCTACTTTCGCCCATAAGCTCGCTGTGGTTTATCCGGTTAGAGGCGCAGTTCGCTCTTGCTAAAATAACGTGTGTAACTACCAAATTTAACCACGTGGTAGCGGCTGTTGACGCCGACATTCCAACTTCCGTTAGCGATATAATTGTCAACCCTCCTGCTGATAAGCCCTACGAAACGCTAAAACAACGACTTATAGAATCTCACTCTGAAAGTGAGGAGTCCAAAATACGCACTTTGCTGCAGGGTGTACAGCTTGGCGATTCACGCCCATCCCACTTACTTGCGCGCATGCGCTCTCTCGCAGGACAGGCTGTTGGGGAAGCGCTGTTAAAATCTCTTTGGCTTACGCGCCTTCCTACCACAACACGCAGCATTGTGGGTGCATTAAGCGACGAGCTGTCACAGTTGGCTACGGTGGCAGACAAAATACACGACTTATCGGCGACCCCACAAATTAATGCTACAAGCAACATCCAGCCGGTACAAAACTCTACCCTGGAAGCTCAAATCGCACAGCTCTCGCAGCAAGTTAGCGAGCTGACCGCCATCGTGCACAGACGAGGTCATTCTAACGATAGGTTCCCGAAGCGTGGAGGCCGCCAGGGACGTGCCAACGTCTTGGAAAGTAGGGGGGGGGGCGAACGATTTTTTCCCGATATTGGGAGGGGGCAGTCATTTCACCAGCCCCTCCCCCCCTCCTTCTATAGCTCAATTACAATAATCATTTTCTTCAGGGACAGGGCAGCTATTTTGCCCTTCCCCTCCCCGCCAATTTTTATAAATAATCGGCTTCAATCTTTTTTAACCTCGTCTGTACACCCTCTCAAAAAAGTATTCGAGTGTAAGCCAAATTTCCTGTATCAGTTTCATGTGAACTAATTAATTTACCGATTTTTTTTTTTTTGTACCTCAATAGTTTGCTTAAAATAACAGTTCTCTTCGTGCGGAAGGGGATGGGTGGTGGCAGCTATTTCGCCCCCCCCCCTTCCATTTGAGTTAGTAAAATTTTCGTTTATGCCTCCTTAGTTTGTTTAAATAACCGTTTTCTTAAGGGGAAGGGCGGGCAAAATTGCTTCCCCCCATCCTGAAGAAAACTATTGTAAAAAAACTATTGAGGGGGGCTAAAATACAGAGGGGGCGAATTATATAGTTTGCCCCTTCTACTCATTTACTGAGGGGGCGATAAACCCCCTTGCCCCCCCCTGTTGGCACGTGCCTGGAGGCCGCAATCGTAGCGCTTCGAGAAAACGCTATAAAGACCCGACAAACAATCTATGTTTTTACCACACTAATTTTGGCGATAAGGCCAGAAAGTGCTCCGCGCCATGCTCATTTCACAACCAGGGAAACTAAGTCGGCGATCGCATTTGGGCCAGTATTGCGACCGCCAGGTTAATCGTATTCTTTTGGCCGATCCTTTATCCAAATTAAAATTTTTAATTGACACCGGTGCGGATATTTCTGTTGTCCCTGTTCACCCTACTAAGCCACCCCCATTAAATGAGGGTCTGGTTATTTATGCCGCTAACTGCACAAAAATACCAACCTTCGGTACTCAGCACTTGACTGTTGACCTGAATTTGCACAGAACCTTTACTTGGTCTTTTGTAATGGCTAAAGTTAGTCAACCCATCATCGGCATCGATTTTTTAAAGAAATTTAATTTACTTGTTGATGCTAAGAACAATAGTATAATTGATGCTCAAACTATGCTTTTGTCGCAAGAGAAAGCGGCACACATTTTGCCTGACAACAGTTCGGTAGGTGTTCTCCTTGGCTCTTCCAAATTTGATAAAATTTTGGCTGAATTTCCGGAGCTAACTAACCCTTCGCATGTCCCCAAAGAGCAGCCAAACACCAGAGTTTCTCATCATATTGAGACTAAGGGACCGGCGGTATTTTCCAAACCGCGTTGTCTTTCTCCTGAACTTCTCAAAGCTGCTTGTCATGAATTCGAGTTTCTGATGGCACAGGGAATCGTGCGTCCTTCAAAAAGTGCTTGGGCGAGGCCCCTCCACATGGTGAAAAAGGCAAATGGGAGCTGGCGTCCCTGTGGTGACTATCGGCGTTTAAACGCCATCACCGTTCCAGACCGCTATCCTCTTCCCCACATTCATGACTGTACGCAAATATTTTACGGGAAGAAGCTTTTTAGCACTTTGGACTTTGCTCGCGCGTTCCACCAAATCCCCGTTAACCCTGCAGATATTGAAAAAACGGCAGTAACAACTCCATTCGGGTTATTTGAATTTTTTTTTCACACCATTCGGCTTGCGAAACGCCGGACAAACTTGCCAACGATACGTACACCAGGTGTTAAGTGGCTTCGACTTTTGTGTTCCCTACCTGGACGATATTCTCATTGCATCGTCCGACGAGAATGAGCATGAGGACCATCTACGACAGGTTTTAAACAGACTTAAACTGCATGGCTTAAAATTAAACCCAGCTAAGTGTGTTCTGGGAAAGTCTTCTGTAGCCTTTCTAGGGGGGAAATTTACTTACCGGGTGTCCTCGCCAAGCGCCGATGTGTCGCCAAGTTTGAAGTTCGTTGAACAGTTTGTGTACGACAGGGATAGCTTCAGATATCTCTTGTAACCTGTGTTTGGAGTTGAGTTGTTGACTGGTGCTGTAGTTTGATGAAAGAAACGCTCGGTGGGTTCATTAAACGGTACTAGGATGTTTGGTAACGGAATTTTGTGATTGGTTTAGGCAATTTAACTGTAATCGGTAAACCGAAAAGCAGGTGAATTGGAATTCGATGTGGCAGTTCTTGTTTGGTGTTTGTTGAGTTATTTACGGGGAATGTAAGGTGTATTTGGAAATGTGTTATTTGAAGTGTAGTGAATATTATGTTGTTGTTTAAAACGGAAGTGTGTGTTTATTTGAAGGAGGGCGTGATTGTAATGTTAAATAAAAGAAGCGGTTTGGTGTTATGTTTTTAACTGGTGTGCGTTTTGGATATTTTTGAAGAGTTTCTTAAAATAAAGGTAAGTGTTTTTTTAAAGAATTTTTGCAATTGCTTAAGGTTCTCAATATGAATTGTAAATGGATATTTGATGTTGTTATGTTTTCATATAGTGAATTTATATGAGGTGTATAACTAGGTTATTTAATCCACCGATGTTGTTTTGAGTTGAAAACGGGCCAGTGTTTGCCCAGTTTACATTTGCTGTACAACTAGGTTGCTTAATCCACTGTTGTTTTCTTAGTTAAAAAGGGTTCACTGGTTGCCTAGTTTACATAGCTGTAGAACTAGGTTGCTGAATCCACTCAGGTTTTTTTAGTTAAAAACGGTCCACTGGTTGCCTAGTTTACATAGCTGTAGAACTAGATTGTTTAATATACTGAAATTTTTTTAGTTAAAAGCGGTTTACTGTTTGCTCATTTTGAATTGCCTGTTACTGAAATTACTGATATTTTTTAGTGTTAAGTATGGATGGTGTATTTTGTTTTATTGTTTTTTTGTGGAATATCTGTGCAATTTTAATGTGTTAAAGTGCTTTGGGGAATAATACCGTAAGCGGGTGTCCGCTATTTTTGGCGACTTTTTTTTTCGCGCCAAAATGCGCTTTGGCGCTTATTCCTCCCGCCAGTTTTTCCACGTCAAACACATCATTTTACACAACAAAATAAACGAAAAAATAGTCACTTACCTGCACAAAAACATTCCCATTCCGAGAAAAATAACTCTTGTACAAGACAAAAAAAAAAAAAAAAAAATGGGCTATTGGATACGTGTACGTATTCCACTTTAACAACAAAAATTTGCAAAAAGCCATAACTTTTTCATCAAAACTATCAAAAAACATGTCAAAAGCAACTGCTTCCAACACATAAACCCTCAAAAATCTTCAAACTCGAAAAATTAAAAACCCCAAAATTATCAATATTCTTCCCAATCCGTATCGTCCAAATCTACAAATTCCTTTTCAAACTCCTTACTCCCGATAGGTGGTAAAACTGCTTCTAAATTCTCAGATACAACGGTAGGAACAATAAACTTCTTCATTTTTAACCCTTCTTTACGTGGTCCCGGATATATTTTCTTAATGTCGTTCAAAAAATGAAAAATTCTTTCCCCATTTGTAGAATAAATATTTAATTGCGTTCTCCGATAAAAAAGAGCCATAAACTGAAAAAGAGTATTATTTGGTCTTCTTACTTTCAACATTCGCTTTATTTTCATTTTCAATATCGTTAATTGTATTCGTAGGATCTTTATTGCAAACAAATTCCCCTTTCGAATGGTTTGTAACTTTATGTTCAGCATTATTTAAAATTTTCTCTACACCGTTATACTGAGGAGCACTATCAGTACAGATAACAGCAGTATCGGGATGGACAAAACTTTTTACGTACGGCCAAAGTTCCTTTTTACTCTTACTCTCTACTTCAAAAAAAAAAAAACCCTTCTTTGTCTTCTCGACAATAAATACCAAAAACTACGACGGTGTTCGACTGATACACATGCCCCTTACAATACTTTCTTCGGGTTAAAAAAGTCTCATCTAACAAAACCGTTTTCCCAGATCCCCCCAACTTTTTACTTTCGTGAGAAACAATAACTTCACAAACTTCTCTGCAAAACGAAAAATAATCTGTAGCCGTTTTAGGGGACATACTCTTCTCGCCTCTCTTCGCCCTCCAGGCGTTTAGCTTATTTAACGTAAACAAAATCGGTAATTTCATCACGAAACAAAATATGATTCCTAGGATATCCCTGATACTTATACGAGTTGTTTCAAAAAAAGTATTCGTCAGAGGATCTAAAGTTCCGGGGCATTTATTTTTTTTTCTACCTTTACATACATACCTAAACCCCAACTTCCTTCCTTTATCGACCCAGCATCCCATCTCTAACCCGCAGACATCACAAAAAAAAAACACAGTTCCGGGATGGTATCAATTCCATTTCAGTTAAAAATTCAACAACTTTTTCTTCTTTCTCTAACAATAAAAACATGGTAAAAATACTAAAATTCTCTAGCAGCGGATGCATTTCCAAATCGATTAAAAGCTCAAAAACAAAACATTAAAACCAAATACAATACCAAAATCCCTAAACTTCGTTACCTGCTACTCAAAAAAAAATCAAACGCCCCGAAACACCCACACGTATCCAACAGCAAAACTAATAAAAAATACGCATCAACTCAAAAATCGCCGATTATATAACCTCGGTTTCACGGTTGAAAGTTACATACCCTAAACCAATCAAATAATTCCTAAAAATACATTCGGTTACAGTTAAAACAATCAACCAATCAGAAAATCCTTCCTACACAGCAATATCAAACAACTCAACTTCTACACCAGGTTGCTAGAGAATTCCAAAACAATCTCTCCACTAACAGTCATGCTTACAAAGTCCAAAGTTGGCGACGCATCTTCGTTGGCGATTGACACCCGCTTACGGTATTATCCCCGTGCTGGGTCTTTGGTGACAGTGCTCACCGTGTTGTATTATTTTATCGTATTCTAAAATGGTATTTCTTGTTTTGTAAAATCGTGTCTCGCTCGCAGAAAAATTTGGCGACAAAAAAAGCGCCAAATTACGGGTGTTGGCGAAAAAAAAAGTAGCAAAAAAATAGTCGACACCCGCTAACGAAATTACTCCCCTTTCTAGGGTGTCTTATAACACCTTCAGGGGTAAAAACACTCCCGGAAAAAAGTCAAGCGATAGCTGAATTCCCCAAACCCGAGACTATTGTAGACTTAAGACGTTTTTTGGCAATGATTAACTTCTACCGCCGTTTCATCCCGCATGCAGCTAAAACCCAAGCTCCCTTGCATGAACTGCTTAAAGATTCCAAAAAAAATGACAAACGCCCAGTTCCCTGGGATGATACCTTAACTGCGGCATTTGAAGCATGTAAACAGGACCTCATGAACTCAGCAACTCTAGCTTATCATGGTCCCCATCAGCAACTATTTTTGATGACTGATGCTTCTAACATTGCCATCGGCGCTGTTTTAAACGTCTTAAATGACAGTAAACTACAACCTCTTGCATTTTCTTCGCGTAAACTTAGTACCACTGAGCAAAGGTACAGCACCTATGACAGAGAACTCTTAGCAATTTATGCCGCTATAAAGCATTTTCGGCATAGCTTACAGGGCAGAAATTTCACAATATACACAGGCCATAAACCATTAACTTTTGCTTTTTCAGAAACGTCCGACTCAAGTTCTCCTCGGCAGCTCAGACATCTTGACTTCATTTCACAATTTTGCACCGACATCAGACATATCCCTGGGCCAGACAACATTGTGGCTGACACCTTGTCCCGAATCAACGACATACAGACATCGGCAATCGACCTGACCACCATAGCTGAGGAGCAAGCGACTGATGACGAGTTGGCGGACATCCTTTTTGGGTCCAACGCATCGTTCCAACTGCAGCAACTGGAAGTGAGCCCAAACCTGAAACTGTATTGTGATGTTGGTACAAAAAAAGTGCGACCATATGTTCCTGTCAAGTTACGTCATGCAGTGTTCCAACATCTCCACGGGTTATCCCATCCGAGCATTAGAGCCTCTCGTAAGCTAATCCAGCAACGTTTCGTGTGGCCCAACATGCAAAAGGACATCGCAACTTGGGCACGGGCTTGCATCGACTGTCAGAAGTCGAAAGTCCATCGCCACACACGCAGTCCTCTCCAACAGTTCCCCCTGGTCTCGAGAAGATTCGAGCATGTGCATCTGGACATCGTGGACCCCCTACCTCCATCTGAGGGTTATTCTTACCTGATCACATTCATTGACAGGTTCTCTCGCTGGCCTGATGCCATTCCCGTCCAAGACATCACGGCCGAAACTGCTGCTCGCACTCTCGTGACACTGGATAGCCAGATTCGGCGTCCCCTTGGTTTTGACAACAGACCAAGGAAGACAGTTTGAGTCCCTCTTGTTCTCCTCTCTGAATAAGATTCTCGGCATGCGCCGCATTTGGACTACTCCCTACCACCCATCCAGCAACGGGATTGTAGAACGGTTCCATCGCAGCCTGAAGACAGCCTTAAAGTGCCACAATAAGGTACGTTGGACTGAAACTTTACCAATTGTACTCCTCGGCCTTCATGCGGCAATGAAAGAGGATCTGTGTGCGACATGTGCAGAGATGTTGTATGGCACAACATTATCCCTACCAGGAGAATTCCTTCAACCTTCAGCAAGTCCTTGCACACAGACCCTGCAGTTTTCCTCGAACAACTCCGCAACACGATGCATGAACTTTCTCCAACCGTACCGTCCTTTCATGGGAAACCCTTCTATTATGTTCATCCCTCACTAGAGAAGTGCACTAGTGTTTTTGTGCGAAATGATGCCGTAAAGGCACCGCTGACCCGACCCTACAATGGCCCTTATACAGTGGTGAAAAGGACTGACAAACACTTCACCCTCCTGAATAATGGAAGGGAATCTCCGATCAGTATTGACAGGCTGAAACCAGCCTTCACCGTGCCCGAAGACTCGGACCCCTGCACAGCACCACCAGTGGAGCCTGATGGTGAATCTCCAATTGGCCCAGATGGACTGACCAGCAACACACCAGCCCTTCCTCCAAACAAAACAACTCGTTCAGGTAGAGTGGTACGATTTAATCCTCGTTACCTGTAACGTAATGTGTTCAGTACCTCCGGTACTTGGGGGGGGGAATACTGTGGCGGACTTCCATGGCACAACTGTGATTCAAAAAAAACACCGTGACTTGATAACAGCTAGTGACTCTAACTGTGATCTGGCCTGTAACCGCAGAAGAGGAAAAAAAGCCGGCGTGCATTTTTCAAGACTCACTCACTTACTCTCCAGCGAACTGATTTGTTGTGTATCTTCCTTAGTGTTATTATTTAATAAATTGTTGTTAATATTTATGTGTTTTCCATCTACTAGACATGCAACTCTAAGTCCCAAGTAAAATTAATTGCGGAGATATGGGGTACATCCAGACCCCATAATACGATAGAGCCGAGTAATGTATGCTTGATATGCCAGTTGTAACAACCTGATAAACACAAATGAAACATAATCTTTTATAAATAAAAGGTATTCCGAAGTGCTAATGCACTTTAAATCCTATTAATGCATCTTAATTTTCACTATCAAAGGTAACTCTGGAATTTCCCGATGTAAACAAAACAGCATGTGATGTGATTTTTTTGCAAGTTACTAATTATAAAATGTTTTTGAGGGTTATTTTTTGTTACTGCACGATAACTTGTACCTGTTGCATAATGTTATTGTATTTTTTTTTAATTATTTTATAAAATTTAAAGCTCATTTTCACAAAAAATTGCACTGCGCCTTGTTAAAGCTTATGATTACATCTGTGTAAATTTCTTTTTCTCCTTTTCTAATTTTTACATTTTCTGAAGTTTATTAGAGTAATGATCTTGTAATTTATGCCAATTTATAGTTTATTCTGTGATTGACTATTTTGTTAAATGATATATTTTTCTATATTGGCGATAAGGAATGTGTGCAGTTTTTTTTTTTTTTTTGCATTTCAAAAGTTAATATGTTATAAACTCTTAAACTATAACATTTGCAGAATAAAGTTAGGCTTAACATCATTCAGTGTTAAAAATGAGCTTCTAGTGTGCATGTGTAAAACTATGTGTCTACGTGTGTGTAAACGTGTGTCTATATGTAAACGTGTGTGTCTAGTGTGCATGTCGGAACAGAAAATAAATAATAACGCAAATAAATGTGCATGTACGGTAAATCGGTGCCTTCATTAATTTATTCTTACCCTAGTTTACTTAATATATTTTTGAGTATCAGCATTCTTATAATAATTTTAGCTTTTAATTTATTAACATTTTTTTTTTCAGTTTCATCTTTGTGAGACACATAAGTGAGTAACATTTATAATGTTTTAAAGATTGTATGAATATTTATCTATTTCACAAATGCAGTATCAGATTCTTTTAATCATGCATTAAAGCAATAAATAAACATAATCCCTCGAATGCTATAGCAATTAGAAGATCTTCGTTTTCTAATTATGTATTAAATGGTGTATTTATTTTATTTATAAACACAGATTTCCAAAGGTTTTATGTAGGATGTAGCACAACAGTCTAACCAACACAATAAATTTGGTAAAATTAGTGGCTGGGATAGGTAAATAAAACACTTTAAAAGTTGGAACATGTTAAATTTAATTTTATTACAATACTATCACTTTCACAAATATCTTAACATTCAAATTTTGTTCACGTGTAGTAAAAAAAAGGCGCATACAATTAGCCATGTGCTAAAAAAACACCATCATTTACAATATTTTATGCGCTAAAAATGCAGCACATAAAATAAAAAGCTGAAACAAATTGTAAAGTTGCAAAATATGAATAAATAAAAACACGTTTGATAATACTTTACCTTACAAATGTAAAAATGTTTGCAAATATCCACGATCTCCAAAGTACACAGCCTCTTCTTCACTGTAAATAATCAAATATTGACGATCACTACAGATAATGAGTGGTCTGAACCAGTCGTTATAAATTCAGCGGTTTTCTGGGTACGTTAAAGAAAATGATTGTTGTTCTGTGAGCTTGCATACCGTTTAATAATCATGATGGAATATAATGATAATCACTAGGAATAGTGATCATTATAAAGAGCCTACATAAGGGGGTAAATACAAGTAGAATAGGATTTGTCCTAACTTAACTTTTAGATCTTTTACTGTTGTTGTTGGTATAGTTCCATATTAAAAAAGTAAAAAAATTGAATCAAATTTTTACCTAAAAATAGTCATAGTTTTTAAAACAACATGAAGTATGTATGCATATGCATATATATATATATATATATATATATATGTGCGATTGGAGGTGGCAACACCAAAGAGAAGAAGAGGTTCCAACCAAGTATCGCGCTCGGGACTTATCGGATGAGAAACGCAGCGAATCCGGGAGCAATCGAACGAAGACGAAGTTACCCGAGGACGAGGGTAAACAGACCTGCTGCTGCTACACAATATTATTCCCTGCAGAGTCATAATTTGTCTTCGTTAATTTTAATTCACGTTTTGGTTTTGTATTTGTCTTAACCTTTATTAAACGTTTTTAAGCTTTACAAGTGTTTTTAATTTGTTCGAGAAGATCATGGATGTTCGGCGATCCCACATATATATATATATATATATATATATATATGCAAACACATAAAAAATATGTTTGATTAAGTGCATAGTTATTATAAAACACTTTAAATTTACTGGTCATTTTTATCAAATTATGTTACTTATCCTACAGTTACAAAAAACAACACTCAAAAACATTTTATAATTATTCACTTGCTAAAGAAACCCCATCACATGCTGTTTTGTTTACATCGGGAAATTCCAGAGTTACCTTTGATAATGAAATTTTTCATGCATTAATAGGATTTAAAGTGCATTAGCACTTCGGAATACCTTTTATTTATAAAAGATTATGTTTCATTTGAGTTTATCGGGTTGTTACAACTGGCATTTCAAGCATACATTACTCGGCTCTATCGTATCAAGAAACACAACATCTTTATCGTCGTGAACACATAATAAAACGTCTCATTTCTTAGTTCAGATTTAAAAAAGAAAGCATAAACATTAAACAAAGTTGCTTATAAAAAGAATTCAGTAAAGTTAAATATTTATTTTCGTACATTACCTTGAAAAAACAGACTACCCTAGTAGCAATGACTGCTTGTTTTCTGCTCGGTCGTTCATCGACTCGTCGAATTCAGTCATCGGTAAGTGCACTTTTGTTTATCTGCAATAGATGAATTTTTATTCATGGATAGAAGTGATCTAGACTAGCAGTTTTACCGATGGGAAACCGAAAAACAATATCTTATCCGAAACTGCAGCTCTGTAGCCATCGGGCCTTACAGGTGTCCCCAGTGGTTTACACTTTACCCAAATTCCTATAAATATTTGCGTAATTTAGATGTGCCTTTGCATAATCTAAGGGAAATGTTGAACAATTCTTGAATTATTCGCATAATTTACTTCAAATTTCTTGTATTGGGGGTTCGGAGGGGGCAGGGTGTGGTATACCCCCTTACCCTCTCCCACAAATTTTAAATTTGAAAAGAAATATTTACAAAAAAAAATGTAAGTGTTTATTATATAAAAATCGTTTGGTAAATAATTTTTAAAAAAGTGTTTAAAAAAAAGAAAAGAAAATCTATTTGAGCGGCATCTGCATTATAAGAAAAACGGAAACTTCATTACAATGAGCAACTCTTCTGAAACCTCTATAATGTAAACAGCAAGAAGAGAAATCAGTTAATTTTTAAAAGTTATCCAAGAAATATGAAAGTTAAAATCACACTAAAATTCCTATACAATTGGCAATATTGTTTTTTAATTATTAATTATGAATGCTGTTGCTACTTAATACATTGGTTAAAAGTGAAATTAATTTCTTACCAATCCAATAATTTGACTATTATTAATAATAGCTGAACAACACTTTGCCACAATTTCACCCCAAGTCCCAATCTGAGACTGAATAACCGGTACTTCACACTTTGCCTTACATATGGGAAGATTCCACGGTCTAGGGGTAACGCGCTTATCTCGGAATCAGCACGCTTAGGGTTCGGGCCCGGGGGAGGAAGAATTTTTTTTCATTTTTTTTTTTTTCAGAAAAACGGAAATTTAGCATACAAAAAACGAAAACATAATAAACAGAACGGACATTTTTTGAAAATTTTGCTGCCAGTCGTTTATTTTTTATTAACAAATATATTTTAAACAGTTTATCGGTTTCTTTTCGTTATTTCATCGGAGTCATCGAGAAACGATGATCGGCTTTATGGCCCCCCCCGAGCGGACATTTTGTACCAGTTGCCGATGAAATTTCCCCTTTTTTGGATGAAAAGCTGTGATCGGCCATTGCTCGTTCTCCTCGGATTTCACTCACCCGCCTCTCATCTACCGATGGGTTATTGCTACTAGGGTATGTTATTTACCGTAGAGTGGAGTTCTGTGGGTGCCCAATTGCTTCCGTGACGTCATCACTCCGCAAGCGTATGCGTTCTTCAATCTTCTGAGTTAGAACCCCTATAATACAGGCCGGCTTACGTCTCGAAAAGTTGCCCAAACCGACACTGTGGGGTTGCTATCTTTGGCGCACTTCTCGCTACTTTGGCATATTAATCTCGCTCCTTTGGCATTTCGTTAAAGTAAACGTAATTAGTGACAAACTTTAATATTTTATTATGATTGCGAAAATAATTGTAGGTATACAACAATATTCAAGATGCTTAATTAAATTTATTAACATATATGTTGTCTATTGCTTTTTTAAACACATTTTTTAATGCTAAAGAACAAGGTTTTGTTTACAAACACAACAAGTAGCTTTGGCGAGAATGAAAAAACGCACTCTTAACATAACATTTGCGTTTTCACAAAACTAAACAAGCTACGAACAACTTTAGTATTTTAAATTAAATAACAAACTTACAAGAAAAAGGCATTTTCTAAGGTAACAGTAAAAATTTTCAATAATAAAATCGAACTTACAAGGCAAATTTGAGCAGACGATCCGGGATATCGTCGTATGTTGATCACCCATTTTCTTCTTTTTTCTTCATCTTTAGAGAATTTAGCTATTCTAAATCCATTTCTTGAATGATTAGTACAATTTATGGCGGCACAACCACCCATAATAACAAATGTATTGGTTTAAAATGCAGAATAAGAACACCAAGCGGTGTCGCTAAGGAGTGCTGCGTTAAGTCTAATGTGGGCAATTTTCAGAAGGCGTAGGTCAGCTCGGTATATAGGAGTCTTAAGCCGGATTCATACTGGCCGTACCGCGTCGCTAGGACGCCGTAATGACGTCACGTGGCGGAGCAACACGGCGCCCGCGCGGCGAGCGCCGAGGGTTTGCGCGTTATCTGGCGAGAACAGATATTCCGCAGCAACCGCAAAGCTACAGCCAATTACAGAAGAGCTTTTACAGCTACAGCCAATTACAGAAGAGCATTGGTGTATTTACTTGCGGCACCGCAAGCTCGCCGCGAGGACAGCCAACTGTCCAAAACGGCGAAACAGTACGGCATGGTTGCGGTGCGGCACGGCAGATATGAATCCACCTTTATTCTGAGTGAATAAGGTAAGGTGGCCAGATTTTTGTTGTCAGAATCGGAGACATGTCCCCGATTCTGACAACAAAACTGGGGACATTTATAATTAATGCAATAATTAACAGCAATTTAATTGAAAAACAATGCAATTATTAAAAATTGTCCCCAGTTCCATTTTTACATTCTGGGGACAATTGGAAAAATGTCCTGAAAATGGGGACTGTCCCCGGAAAATGGACATTTTGCATTGTGTCTGAATTCGAGGCTAAAATTCGTCTGCTGGCGGTATTTACATCCGCCAGCTCCTATTGAAATGCATTCAGTATCCATTTTATAATTACTGTTTCTCATTATTAGAGCCGCTCGGAATGAGTTACTGTCTTTTTAATACTTAAATAGTTGGTTTAGAAGACGATGATATTGCATTTCGCTTCAAAACTTTGTTAATAAAAAGAATATTAGTGTTCTAAAATTGTTACGTTATTGCAAACACTGCATTGAGTTGATTTTGAGTTTTTTGAGTTTAAAATAGTAAAAATATTCATTAAAAACCTCCCACACTTTTTTAAAGTACGATCTTTTAAATTATTTTTAGTATTTAATTATTATTAACATTTTAAATAAAATCTCACAATGAAGATAAAATTCATTTATAAAAAGCTATTATTTGTTAATGACTAATATTCTAGCTTCTTTTGCAACAGATATATTTCTATTAGAAAGTGTCAAATAATCCCTTAGGTCCAAACGAGCTGAAACCGAAACTAATCATCACCATAAGATCGTGCACGTGGAGTATCAAATACCGCCAAGTGACGTCACGTGCAAAATGTCCAAGGGGACGTTTGGTCACCTTAGAATAAGGGGAGCGTGGCAGGCTTTACTTTCCTATAGAGCATTTCGACGTGACGTATCTCTGACGTCAGCTGAGTGACAGCTTCGCGCATCGTTCTGCGCATGCTATTTCTTTACCTAAATGTATTATTTAGCAATCTCACGAATCCGTATAAACTATGTGTAATCTGAGGAGGTTCATTGAGTTTTCGGATTACGAACGCAGCCCCACTGTGAAGAATGTAAACAAACTGCAGAATAGCAAGCAACAGGCGTTTCAGTTTAGAGGTTTAGACAGCAATCCACGACTGTGCACGAAAGAATGTACATTATTTATTTAGAAATATGGAAGAAATTTTAAAGCTGTCAGCAACTAATTAAACTCTAATTGCAAAATTAGATATTGTTTCTAGTTTAAGATTGTGATATTTTTTCATGATTTTTAAATCTATGGATAATTTGTCTCCAATGTTATTTGAAGCTATGACTATGACTAGATAGGTTTATCCTTAGATTGACATGAATTTAAGTGCATGCTTTCTATGGATAACACTTTCTGGTGTGGTTTCTGTTATTAAATGTGCATATAAAATGCATTAGAATAAATCAATAAAAAACATGAAAGAATTGGTTTGTTAATAATTTTTTAAAAACATATTTTGATTAAAAAGTCAATTTATACATTGTTTACAGAACTAGTTTTGTACCAGTGGTTGGTTTATTAAAAAAATAATAATAAATAAATAAAACAGGAAGTTTCTTACGTTGAAACTGGCATGTGATGTGTTAATGTATGATTACTTATTGTTGCTTATGCTAAAAAAAAAAAAAAAAAAAAACTATAGAATCTACTTTTTTAAAATCACTAAACTTGGCTACCAGCCTTTTTATTCTTTTGCAGTATTCTAAATTAGGTATGGAGTGGAACTTTAATAGAAAAAACACATTTATTCAAGATATTTAACTGACACCCTCTTTTATTTCACCTTCTTATCTCAATTCTTTCTGTTGTTTCTTTGACTTCGTGAAATCAAGGTTATACTGTTGTTGTTCTCGTGTCCATGGACAGATGATTAAATGGTTAAACTGTACTTCGTTAAAATAAATCCTTATTCTTTTACCTAAAACTATTTCCACTCTGTTCTGCGTGGAGCTGATATTAGGATTAGAAATTATTCTGAAGATTTTTAGATTTTTTGGTACTTACGTATTATCCCGGTGGTCATTTTCAACAAAGTATTTTTTCATCAAATGTGCTGGAAACTGTTGCCAATCGTATTCGAAACCATTAATAATTTCATGTGATCGGCATTTATCTTGGCGAGAAATCGCTTGTCTTGTTTGAGTGCCGGGATAATATGCCAGTAGCAATTTTTCTATGAATACTGTTCTTATATGCTGTTTAGATTCAAGATCTAAATCATTTTATGCAGCCAAATATTGTCAAATATGATGATTTTTTTTTCTTTCAATTTTTTTTCTTTCAATTTTCCCCAAATTTAGACTTTTTTTTCATTTTGTCCCCAAATGTCCCCAAATTTAAAGATTTGTACATTTTCCCCTGAAAGTTTCCGTTTAGTTTATTTCTTTAAAAAAAACTGAAGAAATAAGAAAACTAAACCAACCAAAAACGCCATTTACTCAGAGAAACAATGTAATTCTATCTCTGAAAACCTTTGTTGTGATTGTGTGTGTGGGGTATACAGACATTCAATAAAGTATCCGACTATGAGCCAAATTTCCCCTTTCAGTTTTGTTAATGATTAACACATTTGTGCCTGCATATTTATGCGACTTTTTCGATTTTTACTGATAACAGAAATAATAGATAAATTTCTGATGTCAACTTCTTGAACAAGGGATGATTTCTTTTAAAATCATTATGCATAAAAATCGAAATATTAACATCCTATTTGGTCATGTTAAAATATTTTCTAGAGTTGAGGCTCAATACTCATGAATCAAGGCTAGGAAAAATAAATAACGTTTTCGACTAATAGCGAAAATGCCTTCCCAAAAAAGGGACACTAGGCATAAATGGGTTAATCACCTTTCATGAAGAACCATGCTTTAAATATGAAATTGAAGTACGAAAATTTTCTTGCCCTCGAATACTTTTTTTGGACGGTGTACATGGTAATATGTTATGTCCTCGAATAAGTCCCCTAAAATATTTTCTATTGTCCTCAAGTTTTGTTTAGTTTCGAGGACAATGCTTGATTTGTCCCCAAATTACCGTTTAGAAATATGGTCGCCTTACTTTCCTAGCACTGTATAGTGCAGCATGGGCGCCTCCACAAATGTAACCTCCTTGGTTTTCGCCGATCAAACTGGTGGGTAGAAAAGTCTAAGAGCGCGTTCGATAATTCACCGGTGCATGACCAAAGCGTTCGAAAAGGCGGAGCTCTAAAAATAACCACGTTCGAAAACATTTCGATCATGTAGTGATTGTCTCCTCAGCGTGACCAGAACGCAACCAGAATGACCCTGCTAGCAAGGGTTGAGGATGACCAAGGCTACTATTCAGATAGATTTAGTAGCTACTAAACCTATTGTTCAGTTACTAAGTTAGTAAGTGGGCTGAGATACTAAATGTTCGTAAATCGGGATTCAGATACATTTAGTACTAAATCACGTGACCAACACCAACGGAAGTCGGGGAAAATGTAGGGATAAGTTAACAGGGAAGCTAGTAGACCAATCAGAGCTCTTGTTCCAGGCGTGCGTTTATTTAGTCGGTGATTTAGCAGCTTGTTTGGTCACGTGATTTTAGCAGCTTGTTTTGGTCACGTGTTTCGTATCTCCGGGCTCCAAATTCTATCTCTCAATCCACTTTACAAAATTTATTAACTAAACAATAAGGTTAGTAGCTACTAAATCTATCTGAATAAGGGCCCTGAACTAGAACAACCGAAATCGCTTGATGACCTTGACTTGACACGGGGCCTTCGCTATTAGTAACGGGCCTGCGCGTGTATTTCGATGAGTCATCCAAAGAGGCCTACGGATGCTCGCTTCTTCCCGTATACATCAAGCAATTTTTGAGCTTTCCGATGCTTTGAAACGTTATTAAATGTAGTTTTAAGTAGTGATTGCGTTACTAATTCAAGTACGAACTCATTAACAGTTTCTTTACTATGATACACGCGGACATTAAAGTAAATAGATGCATGTAATTTGAAGGAAAAACAAAGTAGTGCTCACTCTCATGATTCATTATTTTAGCTTGAATTTTAATATAGATGAAAAAATTAAGCTGACTTTTAGTATACATTAAAGTAAACGAATACACAAATGATACAGACATTTTTATGCATTTCTTTATACTGAATGTTTAAGTTTCACATTTTCAAAGCAGTTACAACCATTATTACTTTTAAAATAAATTTAACTAATAGTTATTAAATTTTCATTTATTAAATATTGTTCGGTTAATATATTAACAAAATATATGACGAGGAGCTGAAATAGAATTTAAAATATTTGATATTTACAATTCACGTATACAAAATTTAAGTACTGATATACTATTTAATTTTTAATCTTTTGTAAGGCGTAGGTATCAGAAGAATGTTTGCTATAATTATAAGTACAACCTGTGCACTGCAAGTCCTTGGTATTTACATGAAAAATAATGTAAATTAATTTAACGAGAAACATTTAGAATGAATTACAAAATAAAGGGTGTCCCATAAATAGTAGTACGAACTTAAAGGGGAGATAAAATATATCAAAAGGATTAAGAATAACGTAACAGTGTATGATAAAACACGTTTGTTAACTGTTTTTATTTTGGTTAGTTCAAATGAGTTTATTTATCGAAAATTTTACCATTCGAAATGAAAATGATTTATAATTTTCAGTGTTAGTTCCATATACTTTTTCTTCTCCAAAGAAAAATGATAAATTTTAGAAAACCATACTAGGAAATACCACTAATATTCCAACACCTTTTTTTAAAGTTATTATTAACTGGCGATTGAAAACAAATGTTTTCGTCCCTGCATTGCTGTATATTAGGGTTATAGCTTTAAAAAAAAAAAAAAAAAAAAAAAAAAACAAAAAAACCTGCTCCACGGACTTTGAATACAAATTAAGATAAACTAACAGCTCTAGGACTTGAAAAATTTCAAGATCCCTTTTCACAAGTTGCGCTAAACAATGTAGTAAACTAAAAACAAACGAAAGAGTGAATTAATTACTTTTTATTATAGCCATTATCTAAATGGAACTTTGAATTTGAGTATGATGAACGCTTATACAAAATATTAACTTCAATTTAAGTTTCTACATAAACATGTGCAAAAATTAATAACATATTTTACAGTACTTCTGCACTGAAACCAATATCACACATTTAGTTGCATTTATAATAAATGATAAATGACATTTTCAACTGAAAGATTTAAACAGATAAGAATGTCTAACTAGTATTACAACGCACGTTTATTTACTAGAATAATAAACTACCCAAGTTAAACGATTTCAGATTTAAATGATTTATAAATAACTCATGAATATTAATTCACAGAACATGCTTTATATCCTATAAATTTGTAGAATTTCTAAATACAAGTGTACACTTACCTTTACATTCAGAACTTAAAGTTCGAATTCTATGATTGAATTCGTTGATTTATTTCCATAAAAAAAAGCGCAATCTTCAAAAAATTATTACCTACATCTAAAACACCTTGTCATTAAATCATTATGACAAAACTATAACAAAATTGTTTTTTAATTATAAAATAAATTAACGTTTATAATCCCAAATCGCATACAATCGAACAGCGCAAATGTAAATATGAGGCCTCAATGTTTCACTCATTTCTTCCGGTGGCAACGAAGAAGCAGGCCCGGTTGCTAATAACGACGGCCCCGCTCGGGGCCTTCGCAATTAGCAGGGAGTAATAGGGGGAAGGAGATAAACGTTGTATGGCAGCAGGCAGGGATTTCCGTCAACAATTTTCGGCAGAAAAAGATGGCGCTGCAATAAAAATCCTCCCTGTCTGTCGTCTGCTTCCTCCTACCCCTTCCCCAACCGGTTTCAGTTTTCCCGCCTTTCCACCTCTTGTTCCTTTGTCGCTGTTCGTTTCCAGAAAATTTTCGACTATGTTTTTCCGGAAAATTTTCAATGTCAAAAAGACAATTTTTCATGGAACATATTTGAGCTTTCTATATTTTCTTTTATTAGTCAATTTCTGTACTATTTAAACAAAAAATATAAGTCATAATTCTAACATTGTAATCTACATGAATAAAATTTAAGTTTGATTCTGTTTTATACTTTCAAATTCTGCTTCTACATCTGAGCATGACCTATCAAAGGAATGCACAGACACAATATTCTCTGTTAGTAGTAGTAATTCTGATTTAGACTACCTCGTGTTCTGCAGTTCAGAGAGTGACCCAGAAAGTTTGTAGAAAAAATTGGGACTAAAATATTTAAAATAATATTTTATTATTTTTTTTTCCTGAAAATTCGTATTGCCTAAATTTTTTCTTTACTAATAAAAAATAAATAAATA
>JAWZYV010014067.1:0-132959 GCA_038373885.1 Cheiracanthium punctorium | reverse complement strand
CTCTATCCATAGAATATATGAGCCATTAACACCCAAACGGTGTAACTCTATTTTTTGTCTTTTTGGGGTTAGGGCCAAAAAGTCTTAACAAAAGCCATTCTATTAAAAGTGCAAATGGTATAAGTTGTTACTCCCTTAGTAACTGTGTACACAGGAACACTAGTTTCTGTGTAACAATGTGATTTTCCTAAGATAGCCCTAATAAAACCTTGAATACCTCAAAACTAGAAAAACGGAGTTACACTACTTGGGTTTTAAGGGGATCATATATAAAGCTAGATAGGCACATATATATACCTCTATATCTTTTATGTCCCTTTTATTAAAACATTGAATACTTGGTCACATTTCAGTGGCATATTCATGAAAGGAAGGTGTGATGGCTCCTCCCTTGAGTACACATGAACCTATCGAGTTGTCAGAGAGTTTAATCCGTTTAACTGACACGCGTTTGGTAGCATTATGTTTTGATGTTCCTGTAGCACAACTTGTAATAGGGTGCCTTATGGAGTGTAATGCACTTTAAAATGTACGTCAGAAATCACTGATGTGTGCAGATACTTTCATAGCAATTTAATAAGGTTCTTCAAAAATTTTATAAAAATAGAAAAAAACTTAGTTATAGAGGGTGAGTCTGAAAAAGTGATCAAAATTTTATGTGGTGATAGACTGTGTTATGTGGTGTCTACACTAGCAAATTTTGTTTCAGAAAGTATGGGAGGCCCAGGGGCAGAAAAATTAGTAAAGAATTGCATGTTCGGTCTGGCATGTAACCTGAAATAATACATGCCCGAAAAATATTATCGCATTTTACTGCTCTATAAAATTTACATTATTTAGACTGTTTGCATTGAAAGGAAATATTGCAACCACAAACCGAACCAGACACCTAAGATATATGAACAGCATGGCCATTAATATGTCTGAAACCTTTTCTTGAAGATTGTCAATAACCAGTCGCTTATGTAGGATAAAAGTTTTCAATTTCATGTCCATCAATGCTGATTCTCATCAAATCATTTACCGAGTCAGTCGATAATATAAATCATTAGTACTGAGTAAGTTGAGTTTTTAAAAGTAATTCATGAATCTCTTACGGTCGATTTTTTTTTTTTGTTTGTTTGTTTACATGGGCGATCGGAAATTTGGGAAAAAAAAAAAAATACATGCCCCTGGCATGTCGGGCAATAGATTTTTCTGTCACTGGGCGGAACGCAAATGGTGAGCCCCTAGGTGGCGTTGTAAATTGTAAAAGGTTGGTCGGATGGTCGGAACACAAGCGGTGAGAAGTTAAAAGGTAGTTTTCCGCTGGCATATTTAAAGAAACAACACAAAAATTAGAAGAGATACTCCAGAAAACACTGTATTAACAGTAATGGAATGGATGTGCATGCTCCAAGAAATTGCTCAAAAGAGTGTCCGCCAGCCACCTAGCGGCTCGCTTTTTGCGCTCCGTCCATATTTTCTATAACGGAATTTGCCCGTATAGATGGGTTCTATCAGCCAACAAAGCTTTGTCCACTTTTTCAGGCTCACTCTGTATTTGCGTAGAGAAGGTAAAAATGTCTTATGTGATTCTGGAAATTATCGGTCCGCTTTTCCGTGTGTGAATATTTCGTTCAGCTGATACTATACTGAAGCTGATAATACGACCTTTGGCATAGAGACGAATTTCATAATGTAAGTGCTAAGAGAGCATGTGCCAAAATTCGTAACCCACAGGTAATGAACCTAAACGTTCCTTTCACCTATCTCAAAGAAAATAAGAGACATCTGTAAAATTCCAGATGTATAATGTAATACACACGAATACAGAAAAATCTATTTCAGAGCATTCTGAGATTCGCTCTTTTCACAAACTTTCGTTGAAAAAAAAAATTATTTATGAAAATCTTTCGTTAAAGCGTAACAAAAACGAATCTATTGTTTAGGTAGCAACTGCTTTGTCATTAAATTGTTCTAATTAATATGTTTCTTCGAATTTAATGTAATAAAAATAGGAGTTACTTTCTGGTACACCTAACAGAATAAGCAGTTGGCTGTTCATGCATTTAAGCTTTTGCAGAATACTTTTAGTTATTACGTAAAATGCTTTTCTGTGTCTGTGCACACCCGAACAAAAATAAAAGGTATATCCCATAACCCGGAACAGCAACAAAAATTATAAAGTAATAGAACTGTTGCTAAAAACAAGCGAAGGAGCAACCCCCGCAGAAGACTTATTTATAATTCCTTACTCATGTTAAATGCAAAATAAGTCAGTTTAATGGTGATACAAGTTAATACTATAACGTTCACCCTGTGAAAACATCTAATTCCAGCGCTATCACTGCTAGTCAGCTGTGACAAAAAAGTCACGCAAAGTCAAATGAAAAGTAAAAAATAAAAACTTTCAAATTGAAAAAGCCATGCACAGCCACCTGGGTCATTTTCACATGATGTTAGATTTTATGTCCTTGGATAAATATGTCAATTAAGCATGTCAGTCACAGACGTTTAAATATTTTTTCAACAATTCTTTACAAGCACTAAACTGGGCACGAGTTTAAATATTTAAAAAAGTAAAATTTCAATGCTTAAAAAGTTAAAGTTGTAAATGTCATTACATTACCAAAGCTTGTCCGAAATTTCAAACTTTATTATTGGGACCTTTGTTTTAAAGAATTGAAAAACTAAACAAGGACAAAAAACTATCACGGTAATTTCATTTATTTATTTTCAATGTGGAAGTTGATATAAAAGGGGGGGGGGCATTAAAATTGCTTATTTAAAATTGGTCCCTACAGGTAACCGTCATTACCAAGGAGTGTAATATTTTTTTCAATAGCTGTCCACTAAAAGGTACAGCCATAGTTATTGAACTGTTAAAAGAAAGGGCCACATGTCCTTACAAGCAGACTATGCCTGTTTTAGTTTAAGTAAATAAATATTATTTTGTTGTTTTTCCAAAATTTATCCAAAAAGAGTTCTTTTATTACGTGTCATTACCAAGTTCATTATTACTGAAATAAGTAATTAATAAACTGAAATTGGTTGTAGGATTTAATCAGATATGGGACTACATTAAAAGTAAATATTGCATTGGTTTTTAACTGTTATAATTTGGGCCTAAAACAGGCTTAACTTTAAATAATATCATTACCAAGGCGGTCAGGTCATTATTAAGGCGCTCTGAAAACATGAAAGTGCCTTTTAAAGAAGGAATAGTTTCAGACTTAAAAAAATGCATATTATTATTCCTTAGTTGATACTGTGAGAATTTTATTATATCGACTAATTTAGGCTCGTATAATTAAGTTATTATCATGTTCACAAATACCAGCTTTAGTCAAAAATTGAATATTTAATTAAAATTCGCAATGTATCCAGAATTTCCTGCCGGTTGGGATATTCAAAATGAAAAAATGGTTTAAAAAAAAGAGAGAAAGAAAGAAAGTCCTTCTTTTTTTTGTGTGTGTGTGAGTCTGTCTCTAATTTCAGGAAATCTGAATCTTTAACCCCCTACCCTTCGGCTACCTCACTGATTAAAGCTATAGTTAATTCAAACGACCTATCTATATACTGGTAATTTTCGTCATGATACCAGACATAGGTAATTGTATTAACATAAAGAAATTGGGAATCAAAACAACAAAAAAATTCATGTCTTTTTAGATCATGAATTTTTATTCATGAATTTAGATCATGTCTTTTTAGATCAAAATTGCACTTTATCTGAGAATGGCCAACCTATGTCAAAAAACTTCTGTTATGTAAAAAGATTGTTAACAATCTGTCTAATTTTTAACTGACCGTCTCTCACATTCGTAGATCGAAGCTGATGCTTCCTATCAGCATATGAATCGGTGAGTGCAGAAACCACCTCAGTCACAAAAAGGAAATTTTTCAGGAGAGAGAAAAAACTTCATAAAACTTCATTAATTAGGTAATATTTGCATGACAGAAACATAAATGCATGTTATGACAGAGGAAAAAGAATAAGTTTAAGTATTTGAAAATTTGGAGGAGTTATGAAGTTTTTCTCTCTCCTGAAAAATTTCCTTTTTGTGACTGAGGTGGTTTCTGCACTCACCGATTCATATGCAGGTGTTTCACTACCAGACTGGCAAACTTATAGTCTAAGAGCCAGCGACCGCCAGACCTTCGTCATAGTATAAAAGCTGAAACTTTCTCCGCGCATACCCCCCAACAGAGGTAGCAACAATCGGCCACTATAAAGTTTGGATGATCGTGGCTTTGTCAGGTAACAGATGGCAAAGGTGTATAAAATTGCCGAAAATTTCGTCATTTCATAAAGCTTCATTTTTTTATATGTTAATCTTCGCAGTACTAGAAATCACTTTATCCCTTGCCAGACACTTTTCCATCGTAGCAAACCCCCGCCAGACAATCTCAAAGTCATGGAAAACTGTTGTGTTCGTAAACTCCCGCGACGAAGTACGTCAAGCTGTCACAAAGGGCCAAGCACATTTTATACTGCTACTTCTGAACTTTCTTACGCGCGAACTTTCTTGCAGCGCGCTCGTAATAGAATTACGTTTTCCAAGACTTTGAGGTTGTCTGGCGGGGGTTTGCCACGATGGAAAAGTGTCTGGCAAGGGATAAAGTGATGTCTAGTACTGCGAAGAAGAACATATAAAAAAATTAAGCTTTATGAAATGACGAAATTTTCGTCAATTTTACACACCTTTGCCACCTGTTACCTGCCAAAGCCACGATCATCCAAACTTTATAGTGGCCGATTGTTCCTACCTCTGTTGGGGAATATGCGCAGAGAAATTTTCAGCTTTTATACTATGGCGAAGGTCTGGCGGTCGCTGGCTCTTGCTCTATTACAGTTGGTGTATGGGGAACAGATGCGACTCGGAATTGTATAGCAGTGCAGTGTCGGAAAGGTTATAATAGCAAGCTATGGTGCAAAGAAGCAGAGAAAATGAACAGGAATAGCAATACATTAATGGGACAGTTGTTGTAACATTGTTGTATTACAGAAGATGTTCGAAAATACGACCAGAAGTGGTCTGTCTGGCTTGACAGTGGCACTGAATAGCATTCCTTAAGTTTTGGAAGATATTCCTGGTGTGTCTCGTATCCCCCCGGCAGTCTTGCGGTAGATGGCACTCAATCGAAGGTCGCATGAACAGCGATCCTGCTGGAAGTCTTCATTTGCGACCGAGTTCCCAAGGTAGTAGGATGAACACGTATTCAAACGATGAACTGGTCTACATGCTGATCATGCATAGAACTTCGGATTGTAAAGGGCAAGCTGCTCGGAGTTTGTACCCAGAAAAATGCCCACACAGGCGTGCATCATTACATGATCTCCGCAAGTGCGAACCGAAGGTTACCTGAGACTGGTTGTTTAACGAGAGCTACAATGAATAGGGAGCGAACGATGAGAACACCTGCCAATGAGGAGACGGCCTTTACGTCTCGCAGAAGACAGTCCAAGTGCGAGTATTTGAGCGATAGGCCAAGAAGTGAATTTTTCTCACTCTACTGTCTGTAACACTTTACTGGCTACGTGGCTACTGCAAGAGTGCTGCAGACAGATTACTTTGTCCGTGTTGTTCACGAATAAAGCATACTTTTCATGTGAGGGAGCTTTTACTCAACATAACGCCTATGTGAGGGTTTGAGAGAACCCCATGGTAACCTCCAGCTCAACGACGCTTCTCGCTCAATGTTTGGACCATCATTCTTTGGGGCTACCTCATTGGACTGTACCATTTGTCTAATCCTTTGAACGATAGGGCATGCCTGATCTTTCTGCAGAAAGTCTTGCTCTAATTCCTTGACGCAGCATGTGTTCCTCCATCGTTGAGCCACTTCATGTGGTACCCGTGACAGGGCTTCTACACATTATACGAATGACATCCGCCGACACCTCGGCGTAACCTATGGACAGCGGTGGATCGTGGTGGTCCTGTACATTTGTTTGTCAGATCGCCGGACCTATCTCGTATGGACTTCTTCTAGGATTAAAAAGAGTTTGGTTTATCAGATCACTATTCCTTCAGTTGAAGACCCCGTGGTTCAGATATCTGTAGCTGCCGGGAAGATACATGAAACGCCAGGAATTTTCAAGAACATAAGGAATTCTATGCGGCGCCACCTGTTAAGCATTCCCGACGACTTCTGGTGTTAATTTCGAACACCTTCTGTAGTACAACCTTTCAATACAATGTTTTCAGTCCATTAATGTCTTAGTGTTTCTGTTCTTTATACCATAGTTCACAATGACTGCATTTTCAATCAAGGGCGGCTCCAGTGAGGGGCTATGGGGGGCCATGGCCCTCTCCGAAGTTTTGTTTTGTAAGCATACTTCATGACTTCGTGCGTTCAATTTGCATTTTGGACAATGTATATACCCATCTGAAAAGTTCAATGGCCCCCTCCGAAAATTCAGTCTGGAGCCGCCCTTGTTTTCAATCCTGCATTGATATGTGATTCCAAATCGTCTCTGGGTCCCCTACACCTCCCGCAAATTTGTCGGTGTGGCAGTGAAACACCCTGCATACAGGAGCAATAACCATTGAAGCCACGTCTTGACATTTTAACTTGGCGAGAACACATTTATTTATTCATACTTAGCAAACACAGAAACTTAAACGATGAATGCGCAGATATTAATACATCATGCTGCGACTAACGCATTACCTCTAATTATTTCAAGTAACGAATATGGCTTACATTACTTCATTAACAGAATATCAGAAATTTTGCCGTTTGTGCATAAAGAGAAATATAATCGCAAACTCTTTCGCTTTCTAATGATTTCTCGCATGAATAATATCTGTTCTTAAAATCTGTTTATAAGGAGTATGTTCAATAAAGGAGAAATTTCTCACGAGTAGGAATCGCCCGAACCCGAACACATTTCTGAATATTAGAGCCCGAGCCCGTGCTCAGGATTGGGCTGAACTCGTCTCATCTGTAATCACTATATCGTCACGATATTTTCAGTATTTAATTTCACTTAGGCACATGCACTACTACTGTGAATCTATCGCAACGCAATACTGAAATGTTGAATCTATGTAGGAAAAAATTGCAAAAAAAAAAAAAAAAAATCAGGCGGTCTCTTCCCTAGTAGCAATCCTTAAACGGGCTTTACATGGCCTATCATCGGTGCCTCGGATAGTCATCGTCTCCCCATTACTGATCATCCTTAATTTTTCGCACTTTCATCGCAACCCGATGATCGAATTTGCACGCACAGATCTGATTCGTGCGAGAGTGTTTGCCAATAGTAAAGTCGACAAACTGGTCCACATCAGCACTTTCTCCCAAATTATTGAATGGTTCCTGATTTTTTCCCGCTCATAATTCTGAGAAGACTGCTGATTTCCATGACTGCTGACAATTTCCATGAGCACTGAATAGAAATGAACTTTGAAATTAAATTTCCTTTACATATAATTGCATATTTAAATGTTACTAATATTTTTTTAGACATCCCCCTCCCAATTTTGAAAGCAATGTTCATTACAATATGAAAAATATCTTATGTATCGAAAACTTTCGGTAACGCGATGCATATGCTGTTAAGTATATCTATGTATACATAGATACACTAGCAAAACCTTTGTTCCCTTTTGCAGCACACTGCGCGAACGTATGAACGCGAAATTAGGCGCAGTGAAAGTTCGTATGGAGGTGGTTGTGCGAATATTAAAATTTTTGAGTAATATACTAAAGCACCGTAAAAAATTAAAGAAGTAATTTAGCACGCAGTATTTCGCGCCAAGTCGGGCGATGGTTCCATTGTTGTGTCAATTTTGAAATAACAACACTGTTTGAGCATTATAGTATTCAGGGTTATAGTATTACGACAAAATTTGCAAAAAGTGGAATTATTCCATGCTTTGGTGAAACGCCAGTGACTAAAATGTGCTTTAACCCTGTGCTTGGCGACTTTTTTTAGACGGTCATTAAGTGCGCGAAGTGTTGTAAATTCCATGTTTTAAAGCTTTGGAAAAATGAACCGAAAGAGCAGGTTGCAATCCAAAAGACGCTTCACAGAAACGCGCCAATTCGACTGTTTCTTCACAATCTCCCGCCACGCAGTATGCTAAAGCAAATTTTCTCCGAAAATAATATTGAAGAAATGCCTGAGCAATTAATAGGGAATGCAAAAAATAATATGAATGACGTGTATGGAAATATTTCCGAAAACATACTCTTAGATAACATATTGAAGTCAGTTAATAGAACCTAAAAATGATCATTGAACTTTTACCAATAAGCATACAAATTTCTTTTTAGTGTATTGATATTTTTGTACATATTGAATTATGTATATAAATGCTATTTTGTATACGGATAAAAATTTCCGTATTTTTTTTTGGGGGGGGGATAGTTTAAGAAGTAGTCTTTGAACGTATCCCAGAAAAAACAGTTTGCGGGACTTGCACCTGGCTAACCGAAAAATACCATAGTTTGCCACCACATAAGTTAGTATTGAAAGTTTATTGTATTGTAATAAGACACATAAATTCAAAGGAAGCATTAGTCAATGGAACAAGAATGCACATCAATTTTATACATCGTAATGCTATGGATTACGAAGTTTGAGCTGGAACCGCAGGCAATAAAATAATTTTAATTCCACTTATAAATATTCTGGAACTATTTTACCATATCCTTTCAAAAAACTCAATTTCCAAATATACCTGCATTTGCGATGACAGTAAATAAATCTCAAGGGCAATCATTCGAAAAAAGGGCTAATTTGTTGAGGCAGCAAGGTTTCATACATGCTTACTCCCGCATGTCCGCTGGACAACAGTGAGAATAGATGATCGGAACAAGGAAAATTGATGTTGGAGCTGAGACGATTAGCAGTTTCCTTAGCCCGGAAGAAATAACAGCGTGCAACTTAAGATATGAAACCTATGACCTTTGCTAAAACCATGCAATCGATTAAAATTTGATTAAATTCCATCACCGCATATTGACTGGCTTATTTCTTTTAATGTCTCAATTTATAGTGAAGGTGTATCAAGATGCGTTCCAAGACCCTATCTGTAAATGACAATTTCGCGTTGTGTGATCACACACATACGGTTTTGCGTTTTTGAAATACATAAACAGTTATTTTAGACATTCCTAAACACCGATAAAGCTGTTTTAAACCATTCTCTAACTGTATTTTAGTATTTCCCACACAAAATAATAAATACACTGCGTAATGTGATGCATTCCCAGATGTTTTCTACCATGTTAAGATCAGAGCTTTTAGCTGGCCAGGGTAAAAGCTGCACAATATTTGAAACGAACCAGTTTTTAATTCCATTAGCGGTGCAAATGGAGGGTCCGCTTTGTTGAAAGATCCACTGTTCTCCTCCTAATTCGGAGCCACAAGAGAGAAGCTCAGAATTTAGCAGCTGAATATAGTCGGTATGCTTCTGCCTTCCACTCAGAAAGACCAGACTTGTTCTTCCTCCGTATCCAACTGCTAACCAGAGACCATCAAACTTCCTCCCCCCATTTGTCGAGTTGAATAAAATTGTTCTTCGTTCTTCAGACAATGCCAGTAGTACTGGTAACCATCTGGACCGTCTAAATTGAATTTCTTCTCATCTGAAAATATCACAGAAGTTCATGACAAGTGTCCCTTAGCCCAAGATAAACGGTTATCAATAAGTGTTTGTTTTCACTTTGGATGATGCTTCCGCTTTTTGAAAATGAATTTTTTGGATCTTTTAATGTAGTTGTAAACTATTTGCCTTGACACATAAGTAAGTCCTGCTTGAATTCGAGCCTTTGCAATACTTCCATTGCACGTTTTAAGCTCGTGAGCAACTTTACTTTCAACGCGAGGCGTTAACTTTTTAGGTCTGAGTAAAGTTCCGTCGATATTATCAACGGATTATGTGATGATGAACTACACGCTTAAATCTATTGAGTAAAATAATAATCAAACGGAGTATATTTTTACTCAATCATTGACTTCAAACAGCCATTCTCCCGATTGAGTAAAATTTGCTCCATTAATCGACAAATATCAATGGAGCGAAAAATTCTCAATTTTTGAGCATTCTACAACAGCTCCATTTAGGCTAAATAATAATCAAAAATGAGGAGTGTCTGTCCGTTTTTGATTAATATAACTGTATTCAATTATGATTATTATTTAAGCTATAGAATGACCGTTTTTACAAAATCAGTGATTTTTTAATTAATATATCTGTACTCAATTAATATTATTATTTTAAGCTAGAAAAAGGGTGTCTTGTGAAAATTTGCTGTTTTTGATTTATATATTGAATGATTCGTTTTCTTCATTTTTTATTATCAGAGCTGTAATCTATGATTATAAGCCCGAGAAAATAAATTTTAAATCAAGACAAATACATTACATATATCTTAATACACCATAAAAAAGTATTTTTTAATAAATAGAATATAATTTCAGTATAGTCTCTCGTTATAAAACGAATTCACAGTACAGTCAGAATACACAAATGCAATCATGGTTAAACCAGCTGTAAAATTTAATTAAAGCAGCAACCCAATTTATTTACATGAAAAAGGTAAAATAGTACTTACTCACTTGACTGAAGATATCATATCTTCATTTGCTTTACAAGAGCGACGAGATATTTATAATCCAATCCATAAGCGTAAAGTTTTCAAAATTATTGGGGGGGCCGGGCCCCACAACCACATGTATTCACGTCAGTGGCGTAGCCAAGGGTGGGGTTGGGGGGGTCATAACCACCCCCATGAGGAATTTTTTGCCATACAAAATGTATATTCTTCACTCCCTTATACACCCGTATACCTACCTATATGTAAGTTGCAGAAGTCGTAACCTCCCCCCCAATGAAAAGTTTCTGGCTACGCCACTGATTGACATACATATAACTTACTCATAGTTGCCAACTACTACGGAATATAATTAACCACTTTTTCTACGTGATTTTTCGGCTTAAAATATAGCAAAATTTTTGTGCTGCGCGTGCGAGCTGGTTACTATTTAAAAAAAAATAAGTAAAAAATATACTGTTAACAAAAAGTGGTTAATTATATTCCGTAGTAGTTGGCAGCTATGACTTACTATATATAAGTGTAAATTATTGGAGGCGCTGGAGCTCTATGGGTCCATAGAATTCTACACCAATGTAAGGTAAGTATCCATGTTAGTATCTTCCTACCATGTTACAAGTTGAAAATAGTAGCAAAGTAAAAAATCCAAAGGAGGAAAAAAAAAACATTTTCGATGAGATAATGCATTTTAGACACATCTGAACTTTTCTTCATTTCATACTTCACATTACATAATCTGATTTTAATTAACCAGAACCTGGCGACGGCAGCTTATAGTAACATTGGGTGTTTCGTGGCGTCACAATGAAAATCATGATTGAAATCAAAAGAAGAAAATTTTTAAAAGTACAAGTAAAGGTTTTTTTAAACGTTTGTAAATGGCGTGAATACTTTTTTATGTTAGTATAAATTAATTTTCTGTATTTAGAGGTAAATTATTGGGTGGGCTCAGCCCCTATTCACAATTTATTGGGGGGGCTCGAGCCCCACGGGCCCATATAACTCTACGCCTATGATCCAATCGTAAGAAACTATGTCCATTAAAACAAAATTTTTACCGAAAGCATACTCTCCACATTTAGGTTGAATTTATTTCACAACTCTGAATATGAAAAAGATGTATTTGGTATTCGGATATAAAATAAAATTATCACCATTCTAAAGTATCATCGGGTATCCTCTTCAGAAACTCTTTTAATTCATATTTTGATAACGACATGTTTGCTGTTCGATGCTCGCCGCAACAAAGAATATAAATAACCACTGCGTAAGCCATACGATTCCCGCGTTGTGTTGTCTGTGGTGACTGTACCGTTTTCTGTTAGAGCCAGAGCGTTGGTCACGTGAAAGTAATAGGATACCTTACTACGCATCTTTCGTGGGGGAGAGACAGAATTCTCAAATAGACAAGATTTTAGTGAAAAATGGAGTATAGTAGAAACTAGCGAATCCTGAGCATTGAGGGGAATTGAGGAGATAACAAATTATTGTCTTTAATGAGTATTTTTTAGCGTAAAAGGATTTAAATCAGCCGATAAGAAATTTAATCAATAAAGGAGTGTTAGTTTTAATCAATAGATTTAAGCGTGTAACGAACGCACCAAATCCATGGTAATAAAACTGGGAAATTTGACTCGAGCTGAAATATAAAATATGTACTTGAGAATGAGGGTACTTTACAATAATGAGAGGTGCGAGGATTCTAAAGATTTAATTTAGTTTTATATAAAATTTTGTTGGGACTGTTTTTGTTTTGGACGCCTGATAAAACTGGCGTTGGAAATGTATGATTTATGTTAGAGTAATAAAGGTTTTTTATGTAAGTCCCATAAATTGCTTTGCCTTTTGTTGAAAGGAAGTTAAAAAAAAACGTACTGGCGCAGCAGTGATAGGATCAAAACCTAGGAAGTGGAGATGTTATTTAGTTGTGAGAAGCCATGTCGTTTTTGAATAAGGGAAAGAAGGAAGATTTAGTTAAGTTAGCGGAAGAGATCGGTGAAAATTCTTCACCTGGTTTGTTACTACCGGATCTAAAGAAAATGATTACCAGTAGTAATATTTATGAAGAAGATTTAGAATTGGTAAAGGAAATGCTTAGTTCATTTATTGAAGAAAGAAAACAACGGGAACAAAGAGAGATGGAAGAAAGAAAGCAACGGGAGCAAAGAGAATTTGAAGAAAGAAGAAAAAGAGAGCAGAGAGAATTTGAGGTAAGAAAATTGGAAATCGAGGCAAATAGTAGAATAGACTTGTCAACAAACGTTAGAGACCTAAATTTTAGAGACGCTGGGAAAGCTAGGTTAGAATTATTCAAGTACACACCTAAGTTTGACCCGCGCGAATCTGATTTTACATGCTATTTAACGATGTTTGAAAATCATGCGGTTGATTCCTACTTTAGGACCCCCACTCTCGCCAACGCGACGATAAATATTGATATACAGTTGCCATTACCATTTTTTGTATTTATATTGCAGCCATACGGCAAAGGGTTTATTCGCAAATTTCTCTCAGTAATCAATCAGTATTCCAGTTGATTTTGCATGTGATCAGTTATGAGTTTTGATCTTTGATAAGGCCGTTGCCTACGAAATGCTCATAATATGTAGTATTACGTAGGCAGCAATAAGGTTTAGTATCCTTTTACGCATTCTCGAACTTTGTTTCGAAAAGTTCTGTTGGCTTTTACCCAGTAAAGTATAATTTCGTAAACACTGGATACTAAATTCTGTTGTATTTTCATATCGGTACGTATTAATAGGAGCAGACGATTTCAACACATTAATATTAGCATTGTCAAGCACAAATAAATCTGATAAGGGAAATTTGGTTGCTAGGGTATCTTTAAATATTAAAGTCGTGATTAAAGTATACATATGTATTTTTATTTATGCATTAATGATATAATTTAATAACACGTACGCAAAAATTTCTGGCATCTGTAAATAAGTTGCTAGGACAGTTTTAAATGTTAATATTTTATATTTTAAAGACGTATTTTTGTTCTTTAAAGTTTTTTCTTCTCTTTGTTCGTTTTTTCTTTCCTTTTATTTCTTTGCCAAATTTTTAAAAAAAATCATTGCAGAATAAGTTCTTTTGTTAATTATTTTAACATTCTGATTCCATTTCCTAAAATTGTTGCAATTCAACCTACTTCATTGGTTAAAATAAAGTAAAAATTCACGAATCCGCTTTTAATAAAGGAAATACTTATAAATGTAAAGAATCTGCTCATAAATTCTTGTCAAATGAAGTCATTTGGAACATGTAAGTACATCATTACATTTATTTTAGTTGCCAACTAATGTATTTTTAATAATTGTCTTCAAATTCCGTATTTGGTGCGTTTAATGCTGAATTCTTCACATCCATTTCATCCAGTTTCTCTGGGAAGCGTTGTACTTGTGCGCATGCGCGATCACGGACTATTGACAGGAAGGCTCGCCAAAACGCGGCGATTTTTTACTTTGGCGAGAGTGGGGGTCCTAAAGTAGGAATCAACCAATCATGCTAATAGATTGAAAGTAGATAACAAGGAATGGGTCTTATGTTTATTAAATTTATTACCAACGGAAATTGTTCAGTTGATTAATAGAGAACCGGTAGAGAATGCAGAAAACTATGAGTATATAAAATCGATTTTGTTAAGACGATTTAAATTAAGCCCTGAAAGTTTTAGGAGGAAATTTATGACCCATCAAAAAGTGCCAGAGAAAACGTGGAGAGATTTCTGTTTTGAAATAACTAACTATTTTGAAGAGTGGGTAAAGGGATTAGAAATCGAGGATTATGACGGGTTGAAGAAATTGATTATCGGTGACCAAATCAAGAGGAGAGTTTCACATGAAATACGTGAGCATTTTTTGGACCAGTGGTCTAAGTTGATAATCCCGTCTGAGTTGGCAGATAAACTTGACGAATATGTTAACGTCCATGATTTAGCGAAGAGGTCGTGGGGAGGTGATTCGAAGAATAAAGGTAATGAGAGAACTTATGAGCGTCCAATGGAACAAGGAGCTAGGATGGCGTCGAAGTCTCCGTCTCAAACCATTCGTAAGTGGGTTCAGAAACGTCAAGATGAAACGTTGGTTAAACGCAGATTTAACCCCACATGCTTTAGTTGAGGTAAAGAGGGCCATATTTCTAAGTTCTGTGGGCAAGGACGACAATTTAAAAGCAATATGACGAATGCTCAAAACAATACTTTTACTCTACAAATTTCACAACCGAAAGTAAATACTGTAAGCGCTAAAACAGCCGAGAAAACAGATGTGTTGACAGCAAAGATCTCCGTTCCATTATCTCTGTCACAACTCTAGCGACCGTGGAATTGCGAATGGTAGATCGTCTGTTTCCGAGCGGTTATATTTAATTGAGGCATTCCTTTGGTTCCGATCCACTTGCGGTAAAAGAAAACATACTCAATAGATCACAATTAACTCTTCTGGATTAAACTAATTTTTAATATTTACAGAGAACTATGTACAAAATGATACAACTATGCTTTCCCATAATGGAAAATAAAAAAAAAGTAAATTACACATCACAATTTGTTTCCATCGAGAGGAGAGACACATTGTCCTCTCTCCCTCCGTTCGAAACTCAACTGACTCTTCTTTTTTTCTCTCGCCCCCTTGTCCAAGCGGGAGCTTGCTGAGTCGGGGGTGACGTCAACTAGGGTCAGGGGTCAGCATCGACCCTCCCTGGTGAAAGCACATAGATAGAATAATACTGTGTGAGAACACGGGTTTCCAAGGGCGCGACATTACGCCCCCACCTAAGAGCGAAATTTGCCCTTAAAGGCTGATTTCCTCCAATTATATAATATATACGAAACAGTCTCACAGGTGATCTATGAATGACCTATCCTTACAAAGTAAGATACAGGGATTTTTTTTTTTAAACTTTCACTTTGATTAAAAAACATTATAGTAACTCAAAAAACACCTACAAAAATAATAAACTAAAATACACCTAAACAAACAAAAAAAATATTACCTGATAAATTACAAATCAAACAGAAATTAATTTTACTCATCCTGCTTTAGTCTTGAAATGGCATCTGCCGCTTTATGATTTTTACCTGGCCTGTGGGTGATTACATATTTCCATCTTTGAAGCGCCAATGCCCAGCGTGTGAGCTTTGAGCTTCTGGGAGTCACTTCATTTAAATATGTTAGCGGATTATGATCAGTGATGATCTCCACCGTCCCCCCGTGAATCCACTTATCAAATTTATTGAGTGCAAAAAGTACTGCCCAAGCTTCCTTTTCAATACTCGCCCAATTTTGCTGAGTTTCAGTTAACTTTTGGCTGGCAAAAGCTATGGGTTTATACTCTCCATTCTCGTCCTTTTGTGTCAGACAACACCCAACAGCTAAATTGGAACTATCGGCATGCACCTGAAATGGTTCTGAAAAATTAGGTGTCGCCAAAGCAGTAACCCCACACAATAATTTCTTTAGCTTTTGAAAAGCTTCCTCATGCTCTCCTTTCCATGGAATATTGGTACTCGGTGAATTTTTCTTGGTCAAATTGGTTAAAGGTACCGAAATCTGAGCAAAATTAGGGATATATGCTCGATAAAAACCCATAAGACCTAACACTGACCTAACTTCCTTTTTGGTAGTTGGTTGTTTTAAATTTTTAATAACAGCAACTTTTTCTTCATCTGGGGCGTGTTTTCCCCCTCCAATTCGATGTCCTAAATATTTTATCTCCGTCGCCGCAAAAGTACATTTTTCTAACCGAACGGAAAATCCTAATTTTTCCAGATGACTGAAAACATTTTCAATGTGTTTCATATGGTCAGCGAAAGTTTCTGAAAATATGATAACATCATCGATGTAGGCCTGCGCGTACTCACTGTGCTCTTGTAAAGCTAAATTCATTTCCCTTTGAAATGTGCCGGCCGCGCCTGATAAACCGTAAGGCATAGTTTTAAATTGCCACTGTCCTGAATGTGTGGTAAAACTTGTTAATGGTTTGCTCTTTTCTTCCATGGGGATCTGCCAGTACCCTCTTAAAAGATCTATGCTTGTTAACCATTTAGCTGACCCTGCAACATAAATTAACTCTTCCCGATCTTTCATGGGAAAGCTGGGGACCTTAGTTACCGCATTTAACCCTCTGAAATCCACACATAACCGAGTCGTTGCATCTTTCTTTGCGACACAGACAACTGGATAAGCAATTTCTGCGTCTGAAGGTTCAATTAAACCCAAACACAGTAATTCCTTTACCTGTTTATCTACCTCTTTACGATATGCCATTGGTATTGGATAACAGTGAGGCTTCTTCCTACTCACTCCTTCTATTAATTCTATTTTATGCACCCCAACCTTAGCTGGCTGTACTTCTCTAGTAAATAAATTTTTATACTTAAGAATAATTTTTCTTAAAATGTTTGACTCCTCCCCTTTCAGTTCTGGCAATTTTAAATTATCCAAAGTGGTACCAAAAATTTCTGGAATTTTCTGTTTATAAGGTACGTTTTCTACCTCCCCAAATTCTTCCTCACCTTCAAAAATCATATTAATTGCATTAGATCTTACAACATATTGTCTAATTTTGTTTTGATGGACATGTTTTCTAGACCCGTCTTCCATTTTAACTATAAAAGAATGAAGACCCTTTTGCTCTTCAATAATCGCCGGACCTTGCCATCTTGCGTAGAGTTTATTCGATGAGTCGGGAATTAATACAATTACTCTGTCCCCTATTTTAAATTTCCTATCGCTCGATCGTAAATTATAATATCGAGCTGTCCTTTGTTGTTGGACACCTGCTATCAAATTTGCCTGCTCTGCCGCATATTCGAGTTTTGCTTTCAACTCCTGCAAATATTTAGAAACAGGGGTCGTGCTTAGTTGTAATCCCTTGTGTTCTCCTGTCCAAGTGTCCTTTAAAATTGATAAGGGACCTCGCGGAGGTCTTCCATACAAAAGTTGGAAAGGTGCCACCCCAGTGGTACTGTTTGGTATTTCTCGATACGCCCACAACACATAAGGTAAAAATAAATGCCACTTTTTCCCTTCGCTCCTTATAACATGATGTAACATCCTTTTAAGGGTAGAGTTATACCGTTCCACTAATCCATTGCTCTGGGGGTATTGGGGTGTGGAAAACCTGGGACTTACTCCTAGCCGCTTTTCAAATTCCTGAGTTAATTCCGCCTTGAAATTCGTCCCGTTATCTGAAGCAATCACATTCGGGATCCCCGTCCTAGAGAAGATTTCTAACAACGCTTCACAGGTTGTCTTAGCTGATAAATTAGTAATTGCAACCGCCTCTGCCCAACGACTATGGACATCTACAAGGCAAAGAATAAATCGGTGACCTTTAGAGCTGATCGGCTCAATGGGCCCTATTAAATCTACATTTACGACCTGGAATGGCAATTCAGGTCTCGTAACGGGAGTAATTGGGGTTCTATCTTTTACTTTTACTGGTTTTGTCAACTGACATTCGTGACAACTGCTAACAAAATCATGGACATCCCTCTTTAAACCTTCCCAATAAAAAGAGTATCGTATTCTTTCTGCTGTTTTCCTTTCCCCCATGTGTCCAGCAAAAGGAGATTCATGAGCTAATCTTAAAACTTCAGCCCTCCGCCTTTCGGGCAAAACCAATTGAGCACAATTCTCCCCAAGAATTTTTTCCGTGTGAAAGAGATATCCGTCAGATACATAAAAATTGCTCTTATTTTTTCTTCCTAACTCCCATTGCCTAACAAGCTTTTCACACTCTCTTTGCTGATGCAGAAAAGATAAGCTTTCACTGTGACTGATTTCGTCCCGATGTCCATCTATCTCTGATTCATTATCTGCGCTCTCTTTTTCGACCTCTGAACTGCAAGAATCACCTGTTTTGACTTGAGTTGCTCTACCCCCTATACAATCATTCCCTGATTCTACAGCTTCGCTGAGCGGAACGTAATTTTCGCCTTGACTCACGTTACTTTCCCTCTTGTCTCCGGGGGGGTCCCTACAATCTAATCCTGACTCGCTTTCCTGTAGTCTTTTTATGATAGCCGGAGGTATCAACATATCTTCAAGCAATTCAGGAGCAATAGCACACAATATCTCTTCGTGAATCACATTCGTTCTGCCATCCTTAGCTATCGCCAAAGGGATGTTTACTAACGGACATTTTATTGCTGGGCCAAAAATGCCCTTTAAATAAATTGAAGGCTTGTCCCTGATATCTATTTTCGGGACAATACCTCTTCTAATTACTGTTATTTCCGTTCCTGAGTCCACTAAACAATTCGTGACCACCCCGTCAACACTAATGTCAATTTTTTCTAACTTACACAATTGATTTTTTATTGTGTTTCCCTCGGGTTTTGACTTTAGTAATTTACTAACTCTAGCAATAACTGCTCCTTCTTCGATCTCATTGTCTGACTGAGGATCTTTTTCTACTCTCTTTGCTCTGGCTGACTTAGCGCTTCCCGTATTTTTGTTTTGGGGATTCCTATTTAATCTCCAACAATCCTTTTTTAAATGGTTCTTTCCCCCACAGTGATAGCAAGAAAAATCCTTTCCAACCCTCCTGTTCAGATCTATTCTACCTTTTTCCTCATAATTTCCCCTATTGGAATTCTTAAAATCCAAATGTTTCTCCCAGTCCTTACTAGTTTCTCTTTTATGCCCGTTTTTAGGAGTATGGTACGTTTTTCCCTTCGCCATGTAGAACACATCTATTTCCTGGGCCAACTCTTTAGGTTTAAACCAATTATCCCCTTGCCTAACCCCTATGTGTACAGCCGTTTCTGAGTCAAGCGTTTCAAATATCCTGTCAGCCACTACCAGCTGCTTTATCGTCTCAAAATCTTGTGCCTTCCTCAACTTACAATAGTAGTCCCACATAGAAGATAATCTAGAGGTGAATTGGGCAAACGTCTCACCAGGCTCCCTAATCGCTTTCTTAAAATTTTCCAAACATGTTCTAGCTGACGGTTGGAACTCCCTTAAAACTACCTTTTTTAATTCCTCATAATTTTCATACTGTTCCCCTTCGACATATGACAGTAATGGAGCCGCTTTTTCTCCTAACAAGCAAAGCAAAATTTCCCCCTTTAATTCATCTTCAACCTGTTCACTACTGAACGCTTTTTCCAGACTAGTGAAAAAATAATCCCAGCCTTCGGCTTTGTTTGGAACTTTGACCGTTAAGAGTCTAATTATCTTAATTACTTCTTCAAACGATCTTTTCCCACCTTGCCCTTCCTGACCTGTTACTATAATTTGACGCCCCTCTTGATCTGATCTTTGTGACTTTATTTTTTCCATTTCTATCCGTTCCTGAGATTGAAGTTTTAAAATCTCCATCTCATTTTTTTCCCTCACTTGCCTTTCATCAATTATTGACTGTAACAGTTCTTTCACTGTTTCCTCGTCATAATTTTCCATTCCTAAAATAATCTTTTTTATATCTATCATCGTTTGCTCTGGTTGGACTTCCAACCCCAATTCCGATGCTAGCAAAATGAGTTCTGCTTTCCTCCCTCTCATTAAGAAAGCCATATTTAACCAATATTGAAATAGAAAATTTTCCTCACAAAAATGTTAATCAATGCACAAAAGTACGTCCCTTATATAGATAACATAACTTCTCAATACCCGGACAATGGAAAAAATACACTGATCATTTGAAATAATAAAAATAACATGCTTTTCATGCAACAAAATAAAATAACATTAAATAAATATTCAGCATTCTATAAATACGTATTTCATATTTACTTATCATTTCACCCACAACCCAGTGCTGTGAAATTAACACTACGCTTTTCCTTAAAATAGGTAAAAAGTATTCAGCATTCTCTATAATATTTACTCTAATTTTAATCAACATTCAGCTGATATTTATTTCTAATAAATGCGCTCCAACATTTACTTAAAATTATAAACATGTTATTTATCATGTCACTTATCCCTGTATCAAACAATCAAGGAAAAGTCACTCACCTTGTCTGTTGATTTCTTCAGTATCAAACTTTAGTTGTCAGGCTCCTCTCCATAGTAGCAAACACACACGCATACTGTAAACGTCGATTCTTTATATCCGTACTTGATGATTTGTCGTACCATCATCACAGCAGCACATTTATCCAGTAAGTTGTAAGGATTTACATATTAGCTCGCCATCATTATATAAGCACACATATCCAGAAATCGGAGTTATAAGGATCTGAGATAGACTTTTCGTTATCCCACCGCTGCCACCACTTTATGTCACAACTCTAGCGACCGTGGAATTGCGAATGGTAGATCGTCTGTTTCCGAGCGGTTATATTTAATTGAGGCATTCCTTTGGTTCCGATCCACTTGCGGTAAAAGAAAACATACTCAATAGATCACAATTAACTCTTCTGGATTAAACTAATTTTTAATATTTACAGAGAACTATGTACAAAATGATACAACTATGCTTTCCCATAATGGAAAATAAAAAAAAAAGTAAATTACACATCACAATTTGTTTCCATCGAGAGGAGAGACACATTGTCCTCTCTCCCTCCGTTCGAAACTCAACTGACTCTTCTTTTTTTCTCTCGCCCCCTTGTCCAAGCGGGAGCTTGCTGAGTCGGGGGTGACGTCAACTAGGGTCAGGGGTCAGCATCGACCCTCCCTGGTGAAAGCACATAGATAGAATAATACTGTGTGAGAACACGGGTTTCCAAGGGCGCGACAATCTCAATCAAGTAATCACAAAAAATTGGATGACCTAATTCAGATTGAAATCAAATGTGGAAAATCAATTTTTAATGGTATAGTGGATTCTGGTGCACAGATATCTGTAATTCGCGAGGAATTAGTACATGATACACCTTTTGAAGGAGAAGGACAAATCGTTAGAGTTATCGTCCGCTTTTGGCGATAATGAAACAGCTCCACTTCGGACATATGAGATGAAAATCCACGATGGTAAACATGACGATACAGCAATTATGTGTGCCGTTTCAAAGAAACTTACCAGTGATATGTTAATAAGTCGTTCAGCTTTTGAGATGCTAAATGAGAACATTGAACTTTATCATAATAAACAATTATGGCAAGAAACAGTTTCAAATGTGGAAGCAGAAGCTGTAGGGAAATCAAAGGAGGACGTAAATGTACAAATATCTTCGGATTTGAATTCCACTACGCCGAATGTGAATGTCTTGACAGCAAGTGAGTCTGCGAGTATAAAGCTAGATGCCACTTCAGAGTTGGCGAAACTTCAAGGCGATGACGAGACACTCAAGAGATGCTTTGATTGGGCGGAAAGGCAAGAAAATTTGTATCTCATTGATCAGGGAATACTACAGCATAAGGATTATGTCTATGGAGAAGAAATTCAGCAAGTAGTAATTCCAAAAGAAAGAAGGAATTTTATTTTAAGAATGGCACATGAGATTCCATTGGCAGGACATCTAGGGGAAAATAAGACTCTACAAAGAATCAGATATACATTTTACTGGCCTAATATCAGGCAAGATGTAAAGTTATACTGTCAAAGTTGCAAAGAATGCCAATTGAGGAGAACTAGCACCTATCAGGATCATATTCCCATACAGCCTATCGTTAGGCCTGAAAATCCTTTTGAAGTCTGGAGCGTAGACTGTATAGGACCACTAGAGCTTGCATCAAGGAGAGGACATCGATATATTATTTGTGCCGTGGATTTATGTACTAAGTGGGCCGAGGCAATTCCAGTGAAAGAGATTAGTGCCAAGACAACGTGTGACGTTTTAATGAAGATTTTCACTCACACCGATTTTCCAAAAGTGATATGCACCGACCAGGGTACAAATTTCACTTCCAAACTGACTCAATCATTTGAAAATCTATTAGAGGTAGCGCCACGTTTTTCGACACCCGGGCATCCGGAAAGCATGGGGGCAGTAGAACGATGGAATAAAACTCTTAAGGAGATGATGAATAAAAACATACAAGAGTATGGGAGAGACTGGGATATACATATACCATATCTCATGTTCGCGTATCGTGAAGTGCCACACAGCACCACGGGGCTATCACCATTTCAATTGGTTTATGGGCGGTTACCACAAGGACCATTATCTTTATTGAAAAGTATTTGGACGGGAAAACGAACTATCCCAACGACCGCGTCCAGACCAATCACTAAATATCTTGAAGATTTAGTTGAAAATATACGTAAAGCTAATGAGATCGCTTCCGAAAACACCGAGAAAGCTCAAGGAGAAAACGTTTCCAGGTATAACCTCCGTGCGAGAGAAAAACAGTTTGCCATTGGCGACAAAGTGTGATATAACTCACAAACTTTTTTGCACTTGGATTGGACCGGCAACGGTAATTCAAATCACCAGACCGCATTCGGTAAGAGTTGAACTAGAGGATGGTAGTACTAGAGAGCTACACGTGAATAAAGTACGACCGTATGTCCAGAGGGTAAATCACATTGGTGTTGTTTACGAAATGGGTGAAGAATTTGGCGTAATCCATTACGCGCCTACTGATAACAAAGAAAGAGGTAGAGGACATCCGAAAACATTTGGAGAAAACTAGAAATCATAGTTTAACTGAAGAGAAAACCCAAGAGTTATTTGATGTACTGAAGATATATATGGGCATTTTTAGTTCAAAGCCAGGACATGCCAAAGTCGACGGGCATTATGTTAAAGTTACGGAGAACTGCACGCCAAAGAGACTCAAACCGTATCGAGTATTCATCAGTTTACATAAAGAAGTGGATCGCCAAATCGAGGAGCTAATTGAAATGGACCTCATTGAACCAAGCGATAGTGAATGGGCACATCCTGTGTTTGTGTTGCCAAAAAGGATGGAAGCGTTAGGTTATGTATTGATTTTAGACTATTGAATAGTTTCACGGTGCCTGATTCATATCCCATGAAAATCGCCAGGGATTTAATATTCAGAGTAGGACAAGCTGCATTTATACCCGTCATAGACTTAACGAAGGGATACTGGCAGATTCCCATGCATGAAGAATCCAAGCATTTCACCGCCTTCGTAACACATTCGGGGCATTATCAATGGAAAGTCTTACCTTTTGGGATGAAGAACGCCGGAGGGACATTCCAGAAGTCAATGGATAAAGCATTATTCGTACATCGTGATTATTGCTGTGCATACATTGACGACGTAGCCATTTTCTCTAACAGTTGGGAAGAACATTTAAAGAATATAAGCCAAGTCTTTAAAACATTGAGGGAAGTAGAACTTACGGTGAATCTTGGAAAATGAGAGTTCTGGAGAACCCAGGTAACATTTTTGGGCCATATTGTAGGTTCCGGTCGGCATACACCAGATCCAGAGAAGATTGAACCTTTAAAGAGGATATCAAGACCTACTACCAAGAAAGAGCTAAGAAGCATAATCAGGCTAGCAAGTTATTATAGGAGTTACATACCACAATTCGCACAAATAATTTTGCCACTAACAGATCTAACCAAGAAGAAAGTACCGATTACTATACCGTGGGGCTCCGCTGAGGACCAAGCGTTTACTCGATTGAAAGAGGAATTGATGAAGATACCTATCTTACACACCCCAGATCTTGACAAGCCGTTTCAGTTGTACAGTGACGCATCGGCTACAGCTATTGGCGTGTGTCTCGCGCAAAAGGACGCCAAGGGAGAGGAAGTCCCTATTGCTTTTTTCAGCAAGAAACTAAACCCCAGCCAAACGAAATGGTCTACGATTGAGAGAGAAGCATATGGAGTTTTAGAAGCACTAAAAAAAATTGATACTTGGATATTTGGCGCGGAAATCCAGATCGTATCAGATCATAACCCTTTAACATATTTGACAGATGGTCTTCCACACAGCGCCAAATTAACAAGGTGGGCTTTAGCGTTGCAGCGATACAATTTGAAAATTACTTATCGAAGGGGCGTCCAACATGGAAATGCTGATGCATTATCCAGGCTCAAGTTAGATCCTTCTTAATAAAGTGGGATCAGGTTTATGAATTTTTATATTGAATTGTTATTGTAAATTGAATTATAACTGTGTATTATGAGGATATAATTATTTATTTTTCGAACCTGTTTAAAAAAAAGAAATTATTAATAATACAGTGATCCGGATAATCTGTTACATGTCCATAAAAGATCGTAAACAAAGATTTTCTTTCAGCAGCATCGTCACTCCTGTGACGGATGTGCTTTCCCCCATGGGAGTAGTAAAGTTCCGTCGATATTATCAACGGATTATGTGATGATGAACTAACGAATGCACCAAACTCCATGGTAATAAAACTGGGAAATTTGAATCGAGCTGAAATATAAAATATGTACTTGAGAATGAGGGCACGTTACAATAATGAGAGGTGCGAGGATTCTAAAGATTTAATTTAGTTTTATATAACACTAGCTGAAGTACCCGTTTTTCGCACGGGAATGAATGGACTTTTTGATATTACGATTTGTGGTGATTACTATTCATTGTAATAAACAGATATAGCAAAGTGGGTATCGCGTTATATTGTGTCCAATAATCATGCATACCGAATTGCAAGGCAATCGTTTATACGGTGCAGAAGGCCATGCGGCGTACCGCAATCTAGTGGCGAGTTTTAGCAAAACGGATACGGCGAAAATATTCTTCGCATTCAGATATCGATGTATACGAATGTCCTAAAGAATACATTTTGTAAATAGTTGTTCTCAAAAAATAAACAGAATAGATACACTCACGGTATTTAAATAGTGGCTAGTATACACCAAAAGGAAACAGTGTTCGCAATATCCCAAATGGGAATGCCAAGTCCGGAATTTAATCAAGATGCATGTTGGTATAATTAATATATATTAAAATTGAAAACGATAATTGTCTTACCGCCACACCATCTGCTCCTGGGGGCAAGCAGGAAGTACATCACGGTAAAAAAAAATATAAATCCAAGAGACGTTTTACTCTTTATTTTTCATAACCAGCATAAGAAATTTACTATCACACCAATTTTTAAGTAGAGACTCTCGAGAATACTTAATCTCAGTTGACTTCAGTATTTATATATATATATCACAATTTATAATCAAAAAACATCACGAAGCTAAAAAAATCATTCTCAAAACCGAAGTACACACCTCTCTCGATCTGAAAAAAACACGCTGCTACAGAACATGAAAAAAAACGCCGAAAAGGCAACCAGAAACGATGCAGACATCCCCCTTTTGGCGACGAAACCACACGTGCAAAATATTTTTGTTTTAATCACAAGGTTTTAAGAAAAATTCCGGATAAATTATTTTAAAAAATATACTGAGGAGATTTCCTCAGGATATACTCCCCTTCGCTACCCAAAAAAATTGAGATCAAGTTCCCAAGGTCTCTAGAACAAAGTCTGGCACATAAATTCAAATGCAACAATGAAATTTTCACTGAAATGTTAAACACATTATGTAAACTTCACACACAACAAAAGGAGCACCTTACCCTTACAAGTTTGCACATCATAACTCCCTCATTCTTACAGAAGACATGATTTTCTAAAGTACCCATCACACAAAGATACAAAAAGTTCTTGGTTATGTAAAAAAAAATATGATAAGTACACAATGTTAGTTGGCCAACTACACAAAAGGAAAAAAATGTATATTTGCATAAAGTTTCATTCATAACCCAAAAATATTCCCTTTTTTTTAAAAAAAAATTGACATTAAGCAAAAATCCAAAATCTCATGATAAAGTATATATCTTGTGAATGCACTCAAAATGTAAAACACCAAGAAAAATTATACATAGAAGGAAAAAAAATATTCACACATAAGGATAGCACTCATTGTTGATGAACCATAATACTATTATATTGTAGTAAACAAATCAAGGTAATTCTTTGAGTTTGTAAACAGATGACTAAAAACGAACCGAGTAACAGAACTTGTGGTTGATCAGGCCACAAGAGGAGAGAGAAGAAAAGAAGTGAAGAGAAATATTAATCAGACACACATGTAAGAAATTTTCCGCCAGCAGAAAAATTTTCATACCTGTCCTAATAATACAACATACTGTAAAGACCTGTAAGTAAAACCACCTTAATACTTTACAACAAACTTTGCATATTAATATGAATATTAGTATTATCAACATCTGAGAAAAATCCATATACCGAATACAAAATATCATAACCAAAATAGAAACATAATACTCAAGATACAAACATCATAATTAAAATACTAAATTGTCACGTTATACACAATAGAAAAACATTTTATATCAACACTTGAGAAATAATATATATATGTGCAAAAGGGGTATAGATGTACAATGGCTAGAAAAAGTTTATCTGTCTGTGTAAAGTTCAGTGCATATAATATCAAAGTGTGAGAAAAATTCGAACGACAGCATAAAGGTAAAAAGTTATCAGAGTTCTATTCAGAAAAGTAATAGTTCAAATTAATGACGAGGGCGCAGGTTGTATCGACTGCTACCCTTTAATCGATGTTTGGGAGTTATTGGCACATCAGGGACAGGAGGAACAACACCACACGCAGGAGTTGAGGGTGCAGTGGTCACCTTGGTGAAAGCAGGAGAGCCGCTGGTATTTGGAACAGGGTCTGCCATCCCTGTGAGGCCAGGTGGAGGAGATGATGCCATAACTTCAAGTTCTGTGAGAGAGGGTATGGACCTATTCTTAGAAACATTTGTTGCAGAGCCGGTAGACAGGGTCGGAACAGGAGATCGAGAAGGTATGAGCCTCCTCTCACCCAGTGGGGAATCTGCAGAAGGTGTTACAGAACGATTTCCTGTAGAGGTAGAGGGTATCCTCCGGGTAAAAGTTGAGGAACGTGCTTCATCACCTGAAACCTCATTAGAAAGGTTGGGAGCATGCCAGGGAGTCTCGTCATCCTTTCCATGATCGTAGACGATTACCTCCTGATTGACATCATCCTCGGATGGAGCAACAGGGACATGGTGCAACAGGCTAGGAAGGGCCTCTGGCGTTGGAGTTTGATTTCCCACACCTGGAGCATCTCCTACAGGAAAAGGGTAGACACTCTGCTGGAAAGAGACTGGATTAATTTTTTTTGTAATTTGATAATGAGAACCATAAGTTCCCACGGTAGACTCAATGAGTCTATCTGGTCTGGGCTTAGATAGAACAATCCTGTTAGTGTGTACAACAAACTTCCTATAATTGGGGTTTCCATCCCTTTGTACTAAATAATTAACTGGGCCTAATTTTTTTATGATTTTAAATGGACCGTCCAATTTTTGTTTGAAAGCAGCTGGTGTTTTGATGTACACCCTATCACCACAGTTGAACATCCTGAGCTTTTTGCTTGAATTCTGACGTGCCTTGTTGAGCTCTTGGGAGACCTTCAGATTGTTAAAGACCAAGCGATATATGCTCTCTATGGCCTCTAAAATTTGGAACATCTTGTAATCAGAGGTATTATTCTTTGGGGTTTGAGTCAGGTCCAGGGTGTCAGTGAACAAAGAAAGGCTGAACAGTCCTGAAGTTCATGTGTTGACGCGACATCTAGTGTCAAGTTATAGGAAAATGGATCGTGCCAAACTCTTCCCCGTGTTCAAATATCTATGTATACCTATTTTCATAGCAATCATTCGCACAGTCAAGAAATGATACACTGCAGGTCCATCTAGTGTTAATTAAAGTAATGATTTGCTACAGCTCCGTCATGTGGCGAGTTATAGCAAAATGGATAACGCCAAAATATTCTCATTGTTCAAATAGCTATGTATACTGATTTTCATAGCGACCGTGTTCAACTATCTATGTATACCAATTTTCATAACGATCATTTGCACAGTCAAGAAGTGATACACTGCAGGGCCATCTAGTAGTTAATTAAAGTAATGATTTGCTACAGCGCTGTCAAGTGGCGAGTTATAGCAAAATGGATAACGCCAAAATATTCTCATTGTTCAAATAGCTTTGTATACTGATTTTCATAGCAACCGTTTGAATGGTCAAGAATTTGGCCAGCTGCAGCGTCATCTAGTGGCGAGTTAAAATAATAATGCATTACAGTGTCATCTAGTGGTGAGTAACATCAAAAGGAACGCAGTTAGAATATATTCTTCGTGCTCAAATGTGTAAGTATAAAAAATTTTATGCCGATCGGTCGAACGGTATAGAAGTTGATGCTTTGCAGCGCCATTTAGCGGCAAGTTACAGCAAAATGGATAGTGAAAAATATTCTCCGTGTTCTAATATTCGCGTGTAGCAAATTTCATCGAAATCGGTTGGACGATATTCGCATAGCAAACGGCTAAACGGAATAGAATTCAGCGTTGTGCTGCGGCACCAAGTGGCAAGTTAAGGAAAACGGATAGCATAAAAACCTCCATCATAAAAGACTTAGGTGAACCAAATTTCATCGTGCAACGGTGCTCAACGGTGCTGGAGTTTTTCAACCTCATAAACACATACCAACATTCATTTTTATCTATAACCAGTGTTATTATATATACCAGTCTCAAATAAAATCCAGTTTCAAATCTAAGCCTCGCCAAAGTGCCAACATACGCCATTTTGCAAGAGTTTTTTCAGGGAATCATTCCCTTAGGGAATTCATTCAGGGAATCATTGACTTAGCAGCAATCAATATGGGAAATGGTTCGACCGCCAAAGAGTAGCACGTATTTATTTGAAAATTGGAATCCCTTAATACAGCCGATTTTTTTTTAAATTATCAACTATAATGTGTTTTATTCATCGTTACTCCGATGTACTAAATGAGAATATTTCAATTTTCTGAAATTTGGCGGAATTCCCCCAACTTAAATCAATGTACTCAATTGGTGAGAATTCTGAAGATAGATCGCTTGAAATCCCTTAATAACTGCATTATTTCTTCACGGATCATTAAAAGTTAACGCTGTATTCTAATAAAACCTTTGCACTTGTTTTCAAAAATCTATTTCCTTAAGCTCTCAATAAATTGCGCCAAGCCGAAAACTGTGCAAAGCGCTAGAGCTCACTTACTCAAAATCCATATTTCAGCCATTTTTTTTTTCGCCAAACTAAAAAAATTTACACATTAGCCTCGGAAATCTTCAATTCTTATTGTTTTGCGTGTAAAGCATTACATTCCTGCTCTGATTTCCCATGCACACGATATTATAATTAATAAAAAAAATAACCTTACGAATATAAACTAACAAAAAAAATCATTATTATTCTTTTATTTTTACTTTGAGAATTTCAAACATTTTATTCGGCAAAATCGCCACACATGGCAACCACGATCCTTATTTCACACTTCTTTCACTACAGGGGTTACAATTACGGAAAGCTTTTTGCGTGAAGAGCATAAAAAATCTCTTAAATTCCGGGAAAGGGTGGACTTTCAAAGTTTTAAAGTGGACTACGTATTATTCTATATTATTTTACATATCTGTACTAAATTTCAGGCCGATAGGTCCATTTTTGTGGATTTGTATACGAACGACATTTTATTCGGCAAAATCGCCACACATGGCAACCACGATCCTTATTTCACCTTTTTTCACTACAGGGTTTACAATTACGGAAAGATTTTTCCGTGGAGAGCATAAAAAATCTCTTGAATTCCGGGAACGGGTGGACTTTCAATGTTTTAAAGTGGACTACGATTTATTCTATATTATTTTACATATCTGTGCTAAATTTCAGGCCGATAGGTCCATTTTTGTGGATTTGTATACGAATCAAATCCACAAACAAACAAACAGAATTTCATTTTTATTTATAAGATTTTGTTGGGACTGTTTTTTGTTTTGGACGTCTGATAAAACTGGCGTTGGAAATGTATGATTTATGTTAGAGTTATAAAGGTTTTTTATGTAAGTCCCATAAATTGCTTTGCCTTTTGTTGAAAGGAAGTTAAAAAAAAACCGTACTGTCTGCCAGTCTTCTTTCTCGTTCCGTTTCCGTCTGGATTTCTGATAAAGTTAGAAACTGTATTTGGGACTGACGTGTAGTATACGAGCAATGTCTCTAACACCTTTACCATCATTTTTTATATGCAAAAATTTGGCCTTTTTGAAAATCAGTTAAGGGTATTCCTTTTGGCATTGTTGTAACTAAAATTCGTAATGGTGCCATTCAATTAAAATAGAAAACAATAATGCAGTAATTAATAAAAAAGCAGACGATTTCATTAAAATTCTTTTGTTAAATACTACACTTACTTGAATGGTGGTATGCCTTGGACCATTCCGAGGTACGCCCGAAATAGATCATTTTTGCAAACAGACATCCAATCTTTGTATGATTCACTGCCAAATAGAATATTCGAAATTATAAAATCTAACGGGAAGACTATTCCTTACTAACATCGCTTGTATTTTATTCATTGGGTTACTGTGTGTTAATGTTTTATTTTTGAATATCATGGTTATGATATCGATATTTTCTTATTAAATGATCTGTAAAATGTTGCTTACAAAAAAAAAAAAAAAAAATTAGTAAAAATAAAAGGTTCCTTATTTTTCTAAAAAAATCTAAATGTCCTTCTACTTTTTTTACGCAGTGTATTTATTATTTTATGTGGGAAATACTAAAATACATTTAGAGACTGGTTTAAAACAGCTTTATCAGTGTTTATGAATGTCTAAAATAACTGCTTATGTGTTTCAAAAACGCAAAACCGTATGTGTGTGATCACACAACGCGAAATTTTGATTTACGGAAGGGGTCTTGGAACGCATCTTGATACACCTTCACTATAAATTGAGACATCAAAAGAAATAAGCCAGTCAATATGCAGTGATGGAATTTAATCAAATTTTAATCGATTGCATGGTTTTAGGAAAGGTCATAGGTTCCATATCTTAAGTTGCACGCTGTTATTTCTTCCGGGCTAAGGAAACTGCTAATCGTCTCAGCTCCATCCCCAATTTTCCTTGTTCCGATCATGTATTCTCACTGTTGTCCAGCGGACATGTGGGAGTAAGAGCAGAGGTAAGTTTAACCCGGTGCGGTGAAGCACTTCGCAAGACTTCTGCTGCACTTCCTCCCTAATTAATTATCGGCATTTCAGAAAGGGATGACTGTTTGCTTCTATGGTGAGTCTCTTCTGTTTAAACTACCTCGAAATTTATTAACGTAGAATTTCTTAACGTTGTTTATTGTTTTAACAACAACCTTTGCAATATAGTTTTCAAAACCGTCAAACTTGCCAAACCAGGCTCTTTTACTATGTCGTAAATGTCTAATTTAGGTACATTTAGTTGCAATAAATCCTTATTTTTAAAACAATTAATACCCGCTCTATTTTCGCATGGAAACGATATTTTGATTAAAAACTACAGATGAAGATTCAGTTATTTTTACGAATGGCATTTCTGTCGATTGTTTAGACTCAAGAACTTTTTTTGCTCATTTTATGCGGCTGAAACCGTCAAACATTGCACAAATGATTTTTTAAAAATAATTAGTTAATATTTTCTAAAATAACTCGAATTTCAAAATTTAAATCAGCTGACTGCAATCCTTGAATTTAACTTGATTTTTATTATACTTGTCACGTGCTTGTATATTGTTTGTTTCCTGATAAAGTAAATTTCTTCTGATTCCTGAGTTCGAGCAAACAAATTTTTAAGTAACCCAATAATTTGCGATGATGTAGAACAAAAATTGTTTTTCTTGGCATAGGACCGTTATGGAGGAACGTAATCCTCCGTTAAAAATTTTCAAAATGGCTTCCTAAAAATAATAATTCCAACTTGTGTCGGAATGTATATTTGTACATCAAATGGACCGGCTAAAAAAATTCAAGAATTTTAATAACCAGTATAAAACTAAGATCATTGAAGATCAAACTTTTATTGTCCATGGGGATAAAGACATGGATAAAGCCAAAGCCGAAGTTTATGATTTTGCGCAAGTACTTGCGTAAGGTTTTATCTCCTCTGTCGGGGTCAGCACGAAGATAGGCCTTCAAATATTCTTCTCTGATAGTACTTTTGTTTTTATTTCTAAGTTTTCTAACCTGTGTGGGCATGAAAATGCTCGTTCAAGCTTAATTTGTCAGAGTACGCTTTCTTACAAAAGTCGCACGCGTATAAGGTTTCTCATCTGTATGGATACGAAGATGTCTCTTCAAGGTCCCTTTCTCAGAAAATGCATTCTTACATAAGTCGCACGCATAAGGTTTCTCACCTGTGTGAACAAGAAGATAAGTTCCTTTTGCCAGAGAATACTTTCTTACAAAAGTCGCATGTATAAGGTTTTTTCCCTGTATGAAAACGAAGATGTCTCTTCAAGGTCCCTATCCGAGAGAATGCATTCTTACAAAATTCGCACTCATAAGGTTTCTCACCTGTGTGAACACGAAGATGCACCTTCAAGTATCCTTTGTCAGCGAACGATTTCTCACAAAAATCGCAGGTATAAGGTTTCTCACCTATATGCAAACGAAGATGTCTCTTCAAGGTCCCTTTCTCAGAAAATGCACTCTTACATAAGTCGCACGCATAAGGTTTCTCACCTGTGTGAACTAGAACATGTATCTTTAAGTTCCTTTTGCCAGAGAATACTTTCTTACAAAAGTCGCATGTATAAGGTTTTTCCCCTGTATGAAAACGAAGATGTCTCTTCAAGGTCCCTATCCGAGAGAATGCATTCTTACAAAATTCGCATTCATAAGGTTTCTCACCTGTGTGAACACGAAGATGCACCTTCAAGTATCCTTTGTCAGCGAACGATTTCTCACAAAAGTCGCAGGTATAAAGTTTCTCACCTATATGCAAACGAAGATGTCTCTTCAAGGTCCCTTTCTCAGAAACTCATTCTTACATAAGTCGCACGCATAAGGTTTCTCACCTGTGTGAACACGAAGATGTCTCTTCAAGCCATATTTTCTGGAGAATGCTTTCTTGCACACATCACAAGAATAAGATTTATCTCGTGTGTGAACATGGACAGAGGTTTTCAAGACATTTATCTCAAGTAATTCGTTTTGGTTCTTGGAAGATTTATCTTCCGAGTGGCAATGAATATGTTTATTCAAACTTCTTTTATAAGAGAATGCTTTCTTACAAAAGTCGCATGCATAAGGCTTCCTCCTTGTGCGAACACGAAGATGATTCTTTAAATTTCCTTTCCGAGAGACTGCTTTCTCACAGATATTGCATACATAATTGTTTTCTGTGTGAACAAGAATATTTGTATCTAAGGCTTTTTTCTCAGATAATACTTTTTCAGATACGTTAAGTTTGTCAAAAATGTCACTGTGAACATGGCAATCCAAACCTATTTTGTGAGAGAATGTTTTGTTGCATACATCACACACATAAGATTTCTTATTCATGTGAACACGAAGATGTGTTTTCATATTACATTTCAGAGAGAATGCTTTCTTACATATTTCACACACATAAGGTTTCTTCCGAGTTTCGGAACAATATTGCGTCTTCAAGGCTTTTTTCTCAGATATGTTTTTGGTACGCATGTTTTTCACCTGTGTTGAAACGAACATGGGTATTCTAATTTCTTTTGTAAAAGAATGATTTCTTAGAAATATCGCAACGATGTTTAATTCTTCTGTGCTTAGAAAAAGTGCTTCTTTATTAAAAAAAATGCCTCGTTATATATGCCACAAATATACGTTTTTTCTCTTTTTCGGACAATAGGATGCCTTTAAGATTTCTATCTGAAGAAATGCTTTACGCATGGTACATACATAGGGTTTATTTTTCGTGTGGTCAGAAAAATACGTCTTTAACTTTCTTGTGTAAAATTGAGATACATTAAAATTAGAAGTTCCTTAGTCTGCGACGGTGTGGAAAACAAAATTTGAAATTTTATGTTCTGAGCTATTTCACTTGGAGAGAACCACTTGTGAGAGTTTTTAAGTTCGTGGGAATACAGCGGCAATCCTTTAGAATGCCTTTATAGAGAGGAGAACCTTTAAAAGAAAATATTATTCCATTTTATCTTGTAGTACGCTGACTGAAAGCTGTTTTTAAATACAATTTCCTGAGCAATGTTTCTTGATATATGAAGCTATAATTCGGAAATATTCAATAGCTCATCAGCAAATGTCGAAATATATTTCCTATATTCTTATAAGATGTAATTTTGTCAGGTAAAATACACAGAATAAGGATATCCTGGGAGAAATATTTGGCAAATTATCAGTCTAAAAAGAGAAAAGTCAATGTTTCAGAGTTTAAAATCTGATTATAAGGTGATTTTCTTTTTTGCAAGACTGTGTGACCTGTAATTAAATTTTATTCTGCCAAATAGTATAATATTCAACAAGCTTTATAAGAAAACGTTTGGATGAGAACTTCTGAGTAACTATGAAAAATAGGCATGTTTGAAGAAACTGTGAAGACAGCGAAAATGTCTTGGAATCTGTAAAAGAAGTAAAATAAAATTAAGTATTAATTATGAGAGTTTAGGGTCATTCTCAAAATATTTTACAGCTATCAAGTTGTATGTGGATTAAAAAATTCTCATCCAAAAAATTAGTTCTAACAGAATGTATCAAATTTCATACACTTTTACATTTGTATGAGTATCAATTTTTTTTCTTTATGGAAAGACTAGCTATTACACGCGAGTTTGTCCGCGTCGGCTTTAGAATTAGGTCCAGAGGGAAATGAAGCATCCGTGAATAACAAATATATTTGCAATATAGTCAAAAGTGACTGTATTTAAATATTATTTCTTTTTTACTTAATTTAAATGAAGTATAATACATGGTAGTATATTTCATTTAAAATAAGAGTGTATGCAGAGTTACTAAATTTAGATTTTTTTACGCATTTGGTGAATAGAAACAGTTGTATATTATAATTATTTGCGAATTATTTTGAGTGTTCTTGTTAAAGAAATATTTATGCTATTTGCATGAATTTTAGCCTATGTTAATCAGGAATAGTGCAGCTTTCTATTACTGAAAAAGTTTTAGAATCGGTTCTGTAATTACAGAAATACGTACAGAGTGTATTGTATTAGAATTATTTTGAGCGTTCCTGTAAAAGAACTATTTATACTACATGCATGAATTTTAGCCTATAATACTCAGGAATAGTGTAGCTTTCTATCAGTGGAAAAAGTTTTGGAATCGGTTCAGTAGTTACAGAAATATACATAGAGCGTATTAAAATTCTTATGAGTATCTCTGTAAAAGAACTATAATAAATAAAAGCATAAAATGTAGCCTATAATACTCAGGTGCCAACTAGTGGCTGAGAGGTTCTGCTCTAGAAATTGTAAGGCGGTAGGTGCCAATTTGAAAGCCCACTCGCGCCTGTCGACCTAGCCCTTCGGAGTTTTACAAGGTTTTCTCCGAAACCTCGCATAAATACCGGCTAGGATCCCTTAGAAAGTCCCCCACTGAGGGCATTTCCCATATAAGCCTAGAACCCTAGTGCACTCAATCGGCCTTAATCCACAAACAATAATACTCAGAAATAGCATAACTTTCAATCGGTGAAAAAAGTTCTAGAATCGTTTCAGTAGCTAAAAATGCCCATATCACGGTAAAAAAAATTCGGAAACGGGGCAGCTCTTGTAGTTTAAAATTGCGGAAACGTTTCCGAACCATGCGGGTAAAGTATTTAGAAACGTTTCTGCATGTGTCGGAAACATATTTACCTATTTTCCTGCATTTTAGGTAAGGTTTCTGGAAAAGATGGGCAACGTTTCTGTATATTTTGGTAAAATATTGAATAACCTTTCCGTGTATTTCGGAAAGGTTTCCGAATTAACGAGTAACCTTTCTGAGTTTTTCAGAAAAAGTAACATGCACTAGAGGAAGCGTTTCAAGTAACATCAACTAGATGGCAGCACCAAACTAACGGAAGGAGCGCGCAAGAGCAGCGATCAGAATCGAACCGAAGACGGACGGGCCCATAAGACAGCACGTTACCGCAACGCTGCGATTCTCTTGCCGGAATTTGCTTTAAAAGTAAACTGACTACTGTTGTAGTACGGCTTGTTTTGGAAACTTAAAATTTTTTTGAAGTATTTTGTAAATAGAAAGAAAATACCATAATTAATAAATATAAATTAAAAATCTTAAATCATTTTTCTTCCACATAAATTATTTTCAGGAGATAATGTGCTGTTTTATTTAAGTATTCATCCAGCGAAGTCACCTAGTGACTGGTAACAAATTAACTTCACAGTGAAGTTACATCACTCACAAGTTACCAGACCCTTGTTATCGCATGGGCAAATCGGGACTTTGCCCAGGGCCCCCAGTTTCAAATGTTGTTCTGAAATATTCTTTTATATGTCAAAATATTATGAAAAAGAAAACAAATTTTATAGATGGGGACCCCCCAAATTCATCAATGCCAGGGGCCCCTGTTGGTCATAATCGGGCTGTGCAGGAAGTTACAATGTGACAGTCCTGTGACAATTGTGACCCTCTGGGACGTCACAGCGACTCTTTTGTGACCATCTGTGCTATTAGGGAAGATGCGTTCACTCTTATCCCTCTGTCTCTTGGCACTTGGCGCATGCGTGCGAAGTCCCAAATAAAGATTTCCTTTCCCCCGTAAATACTTTACCCCGAAATATGGGTTATGTTTCCGAAATCGTGAGTTCGAGTAGAGCATCGGTAGGTTACGCTATAATTTCGGAAACTTTTCCGCTATAAGTATGTAACGTTTCTGAATTTTTTTACTGTGTAGCGTAATGTATCAGAATTATTTTGAGTGTCCTTGTAAAAGAATTATTTATGCTGCTGCATGAAAGGTTGCCTGTATATTAATCTAAGGTATTAGCTATCTTCCTTCCAAATTTCATCCAAATCCGTTGAGCAAATTTTGTGTGAATCAATCAAAAACATCCAAACACATAAACGCACGCATTCATATTATTGGTAGGATATGGAAATTCAAGCTTGTGTTTCTTAAAGTTCATAAAGAAACACATTTGGGCTTTTCTTTCTTATGCTTTTTAATTTGGGGTCAAACTAACGTAATTTCCATGCCTGTTCATGTTTTTCAAATGCACGCGATTCTGCAAATAGAATTTCTGCTTTATTTCAAAAGCATAAATCATTTTGTGCCGGCGAAACTCGCCAGGCATGACCTGACCACCTAAACACAGTTTTTAATTAACAGTTTAAAAGGCAATTAAAATTTCAAAATTCTGAATGTAAGGTGCGCATTACCTAAGTCAAGGGCTTATATGCTCAAATTTTCAAAGCTCTGCGTTCTGTAGATTTGTCTGGAGAGCATTCGTTTTTATTATTATAGATAGATAGATTTGGCGTAAAACTGGCATAATTTCCATCGTATTTAACGTTTTTCAAATGCACGGGATTCGTCACTGAAGTAATAGCATTCCTGTTAGCTCAAAACATGAATCATTTGATACGGGGGAAACTCGCCAAGCATGGCAACCTAAAAACGGTTTTTAATTATTAATTAAAAAGTAATCCAAAATCTACAATTCTAAGTAGCTCCAGGGTCCCATCTATCTCTATACCAAAATTCACGAAAGAGTAACAAACAAACTCACTTTCGTTTTTATAATTGTTGCGGACCTAGCCGCTACCCATCAACGCCAAGTGACGTAAGTATGATGCGACCAGGGGAGCGTGTGGCTTCCGGTGAGAGAGAGCAGAGAGCTATGAGAGCTCGAGGAGGCAAGACCACGAAGAGAACTGCTAAATAACTGACTGCATGAGAAATACTCTGTTTTTTGTAAATATGAATGTAAACAGTATCTTAATCTAGAATAAAAATGTGTGTCTATGCCATGAGAGTCCAGCCTGCGTCCATCACGAACCCCTTGGGATTTTAATTAGAGATTTCTAGGGACAGACGGAGCAAGAGGCAACGTCGCACTCGTTTCAATGGTACCCTTGGCGGGACGCAGGTAGGAAATAAATATTGATATGATTATTATGATAATTTGAATACTGATTTGAGAAGTTTTATTGAAGTGTTTAAGAAGTTTTATCGAAGTGTATTGATTTTAATATTCAGTGATTAAATTGTTATTATTGACATATTGAAATGGATGGAAAAACGAAAGAAGCTCTTGAAAGAGCAAAAACAAAACGTAAAACATTAAAACAATAAAATCTATGAACAAAATTATAGAACTTTTGCAAAATGATCCGGTTAATGAGGGAGAATTAGAAGAATACAGGGATAAACTGGAAGAGAAAGCTGAATTAATCAATTAGATTTGGAAATTGAAAATTTAACGCATGAAGTTAAAGATTTAGAAATAGAAGTAGAAACAAATCAAGAATATCGAGATCGCATAGCAAGTGTAAAAACGAAAGTAAAAAATATTTCAGAGAACACAAAGAGAAATTATTCTGCAAAACAGTTGCTCCATCTAACGAAAATGGGAGCCTTAATAGTCATGATTCTGTTTTGGCAATGAGGTCAGATACCAGTGAAGGCCCTAGAGTGTTGCTACCTAAGCTAAGAATTGTACCCTTTGACGGAGATTTGGAGCGTTTTCAGGAATTCTGGGCACAATTTGAGAGCGCGATACATAACAACGCGAGTTTATCATCAAATGTAGACAGCTAAAATTACCTGAAGGCATTTCTTACTTCGTGCTTTAAAAAGCGTCGAAGGTTTGGTGGTGTCTGATAAGAATTATACCGAAACAATGAATATACTTAAAGATAGATATGGTAAAGAAGAAATTCTCGTTAGAGCCCACGTTAACCGGTTGCTAAATTTAAAACCCGTTAAATCCGCCTTTCAATTAATACCCCTACGTGAACTATGCGACTAAATAGAAATAGAAATGCGCGGTCCCGAAAACTTAAGACATAAAATTAAATTCCTACGGCCGTTTACTTTTCTCTTTTCTTTTGAAATTAATTCCCGATTCCATAGCATTAGATTTTAACAGATCTCATTACGAAAAAGCTGATTCTTGGGATGTCGCAAAATTAATAAAATTTCTCAAAAAAGAAATTGAAACACGGGAAAGAACGTTCTTGTTTCGGCAAGTAGGGGAAAACGAAATTCAAACGTATTCAGTTATGAGGTCTGCCAGGGAGAAACAGCAGGTGGTTCGTAGCTCTTATCAGAGAGAGAGATTTAAAAAAACATAACGAAAAAAAAGATGAGTCACTTCCAAGCGCTCCCAGCAAGCGCACATACGTATAAATTACGTATTCCCGATGTCGAAATGTCTAAAATAGGTCGAGGAAAAATTGCAACAAAAAATAACGTTTAAAAGAAATCAAACATACATTGTGTTGTCGACGTTAAAAAAAGCCGTTGTATGTTGGTCAGGGAGGCGGCGGATCATCGACTATTAAGTTGGTCATTCTCACGAGATCTGTGTTCCGTCAATAGAGCGCCGATTTTCCGCTCATGGCTTCGGCGGTCTGAGAGACCCCCCCCCCCCCCCAGCCAGCCAAGAAGAAACAGATGGCGCATCGAGAAATTTTTTCAGCTTAGTTAAGCGTCAGTTGAGCGTCGAAGAAACAGTGCAGGGGAGACACACGTTACCTGGTCCTTTCACACGACCTATGACCTGTCCACCCCACCCGATTTCTCAGAACTTTGCGAACGCTGTCGTCACGTCACAGATTCCTTTTCCCCCCTTCTCTTAGTGTGTGTATTCGGTCGTGGTTTGCTTCGCAGTATTTTGATGCAAGAGCACATCCAAAGCTCCATTTTCATGGAGTAGTCAATGGCTGAGCTCAGCTGCGCTGCACAAAAGAGTACATTTTCGATACTTTTAACTATAAAACTGGATATTTTTCAAGAATCTCTTGGAATACTTTCAAGTTTAATGCTAACACGATTTATGGTTAGCTTGACATATATTAATAAGTTTGTCTGGCTCTCTTTAAATTGTGTTGGCGGTGTTGTTAAAGTTTGTCGGGGTAACTACTAATTTCAATTCCGGCCGTCAAAATTTTAGAGGTGAGTTAAATAATTACTTAACTAATACTTATGTGCTTTGTTTCATTTAATCATTTTCTTTTTAATCGCTAATTATAAGTCTTGTTATTTTTTATTATAGAATGAAATATACAGGTACAATTACCATAAAATCAACTGCTTACCTTAAACATATAAAATATTTTTTTCTCATAATAAGCACGATTTTACTTAATGTGAGCTTACTATACCAAAAGTCAACCATTATTGCATTATGGCTTAACTTACAATGAAATAGGTTAAAGCTTTTTATGCAAAGGTAATTTTTTTTTCTTTTTAAATTGTATACTAATATGTATGCATCTAGTATGTAATTTAAACCTGTTTGGAGTAGTAAAATTTAACAAATCAAAGAATTAAGAGAGATAAATAAAAAACTGTTTGTGTAATGTAGACAAGATTTTTCTCGTGGGACGGGGGGGACTAAAATGTATAGATAGAAAACTTGTTCTTATTTTATTACAGGGAAAATGTAATAAAAAAAGCAGGCTTATTCGTCCAATAGGTTGTTCCTTGACGATTTCGTCGAATCCTGACAATTTATAAACGTACTAATTATACCTCAATTCTAGATAATTAGAGAATGTGTGAGTCACATACTATTTACATACATCGTGAAAGTATGGAAATTCAAGCAGTTCTTATCTTGCGCGCATGCCGTTTTAAAAAAAAAAAGGAAACACTTTATATTTTTAAATATAAAGCATTTTACTACTGGTTTTAGCTAATGAAAAGCAATTTTGAATTAAATGTTCAGTAATAACAAGTTTTAAATTAATTTCTAATCGTTTAGATAAAGTTATAAAATATATATTAATAAAAGTTTGAACATATACAAAAATATATTAAAGTTAAAAATATAATCTTGATTTTGAATTGAACTCATAAGTAACTCGCATAAACAGCATATGTCGCTATTTTACATATTAAAAGGTTTCCACTTTTCCCCGGTACATTTTATTAATCATTTTGACTGTATTGGGTATTTAAAAAAAATATTTAATCTACTGTTATGAAAAATCTAAATATTTTCAAATGCTGGTGAAAAAGTAACTTTTTTATAAGTAAATAATATTTACTGTTAGTAAAATTGTATTTTAAACTGTATTAGTTAACTAAATTTACTAATATTTATTTAATTTTTTAAGTTACTTTTTCACCATTTTTCACCAATATATGAAAATATATAGATTGTTCATAACTTTGAATTAAACACCGTCCACCCCCCTTTTTATTGAATATACCTAATACAGTTAAAACAATTCATAAAATGTACCGGGGGGGAAAAAGGTAAATCCTTTAAAACGTAAAATTAGAGACATAAGCTATTAATGCGAGTTACTGATCTGTTAAATTAAAAAAAATCAAGATTCTATTTTTTCTTTAACTTATATTTTCTCTGTGTTCAAATTTTTATGAATGTATATTTTGTAACTTTATCAAAACGATCAGAAGTTAATTTAAAACTTGTTATTTCTGCATATTGGATTAAAAATTATTTTTCATTAGCTAACAAACTAACAGTAAAATGTACTTTATAGAAAAATAAAGTGTTTCCTTTTAAACGGCAAAAGTGCACAAGATCAGAGCAGATTGAATTTCCATTCCTTCACGACGTATGTAAATGCTATGTGCCCATTCTCTAAATGTCTGGAATTGCGGCATAAATCACTACGTTTATAAATGGTCAGAATTCGACAAATTCTGCGAAGTCTCTGCGGCTTTGAGTGTGTTGGGAGAGAAGTGTTTATTTTGCAGTACTGGTAAACATAGTTCCAGCAGTTGTGGAATGAGTGTAGCAGGAAAGATTCAATCATTAAAAGAGTGGGCGTTGTTTCTTGTGTTTGGAAAGAGGACACCTGGAGAGTCAATGCTATAAAAAAAAATATTATTAATTGCTCAAATTGCAAACGCTTCACAACAAATTAATCTGCTACAGAGACAGCAATGCTACAAAAGAGAGGGTAACATGAAGGGAAGTAAGAGTTCTTTGCCTAGTGAGGCCTCTGAAACAGAAGCGTCAGTGAATTATGTAAACACTGAAAACCATGCGGTTTTGCAGACTGCCAGAGCAGAAATAAAAAACAATAAACAGAGGTGCGAGATAAGAATTTTATTTGATACAGGCGCAGAACGCACATTCATTAAAAGAAGTATTTCTCCAGAAATGAATCTCCCAGTTATAGACTCGCAAATGATTAGTATTTTCACTTTTGGTAACGACAAACCGCAGACTAAAATTAGCAATAAGGTGGGGTTCACTTTGATTAATCCATTTGATCGTGGAATAAACATGGAGGCTTTTGGAACGGAGTTGATTAGTGGCACGGCTACTGACATACCAGGAATAAATATTGCTAAATTATGTGATGAAAAGATAATTAAATTATCTGATACTGGGTATGTTAAGAATAAAGGAGAAGAGTTTTTACTTTTAATAGGTTTAGACAATTACTGGAAAATCGTAATAGGAACTGTAAATAGAATATCAGAATATTTGGTTGCAGTAGAAATAAGATTGGGTTGGACAATAAGTGGAACGGAAAGCGCTGAAATTTCTTCAGTGGCTCTTAGTATTATGCAAAATGTAAGAAAGATAAATCCGAAGATGAGTCAGTATCCGAATCTCTAAAAACGTTGTGGGAATTGGAAGTCTTGGGAATCGAAAATGAACCAGATAAGAAACACGAGTGCGAAGATGAGGTTTATAGGAAATTTCGGGAGTCTATAAGATTTGAAAATAATAGATATACAGTTAGCCTACCCTGGAAAGAAAACGCAAACGAATTAAGTAATAATTACGAAGTTGCAAAAAATAGTTTTTAGTCGCTTTGGCGTAGATTTAAAAGGAACCCCGAACTTCACAATCGCTATGAAGAAGTGATAGAAAAACATCTGAAGGAAGGGATATCAAAGGAAACCGAATATAAGGGAGGGGTAAAAGAATATTTTTTGCCTCATCAGGCAGTAATTCCCGAAAATAAAGACACCATCAAAGTACGCGTCGTTTTTGATGCATCTTCATGCGCGGAAGGGTGTTTGTCATTGAATGACTGTTTAGAACCAGGCCCTATTTTATGCCCGGATATTTTGGAACTGTTATTGAATTTCCGACGGAACAAAATTGGAATCACAGCAGATATAGAAGCCGCGTATCTCCAAATCTCTCTTTGCGAGGCAGATAGAGAAGTTGTAAAGTTTCTCTGGAAGAGTAGGCATTCTGAGGAATTAAAGACGTTGAGAATGACACGGGTAATTTTTGGAGCAACAGCAAATCCGTTTTTGCTAAACGCAACCATACAATTTCATATTGAGAAGTATGAATCGCGTTATCCAGTAGAATGTTTTGTTTTGAAGAGCTGCTTGTACGTGGACGACCTCATTGCCGGTGATGACAAGACGAAGTTATTGAGAAAGCTGAGAATATCAGGAAAATACTAAATGAAGGGAGCTTCAATATGAGAAAATGGTCAACAAATGATCGGGATGTGCAAGAAATCTGGGACAGAAGTAAAACCCATTCACCGAATCCTGTAGTTAATGTATTAGGCTATATTTGGAATAAAGAAGATGATGTTTTACAAATTCAAGCATCGAAGTTTGAACAGGAAGTAATCAATAACGAAGCCACGAAAAGAGAAGTCCTGAAAGTGATGAGTCGATTATACGATCCTTTAGGATTAGTGAGTCCATTTACAATTAGAGCAAGAATCCTATTGCAAAAGATTTGGAAAGAAGGTCTTCAGTGGGATGAGAACTTACCAGCTGAATTTCTCACAGAATGGAATAATTGGAAAAAATAAGCTCCAGAAATACAGAAAATCGATATTCCCAGGTATTATTTTGAAAAAAGAGAAAAAAGAGAAATCGTCGACTGCCAGCTCCATTGTTTCGTTGACGTCTGTGAAAAAGCGTACAGCGCGGTATTGTACATCAGGTATGAAAGAAAGGCTGAGGTGCAAGCCAGATTGGTGTGTTCAAAATCTCGGGTCGCACCGCTGAAACGTTTGGCTCTACCAAGATTAGAGCTAATGGCTGCACTCATTGGTGCAAGATTATCAAGAAAAGTTCAAAACCATCTTAGCAGACAAATTCGTACTACATCGTATTTCTGGTCAGACTCTAACATAGTGTTGCATTGGGTGAAAGCACCACCAGAGAAATGGAAACTGTTTGTCCAAAATAGAGTAAGAGAAATAAGAACAATTTCGGATCCAGTATCCTGGAAGTATTGTCCAACAAAAGAAAACCCAGCAGACTACCAAACCAGAGGTCTGAGTGTTAAAGTCTTAAAGGAGAAGAACGAATGGTGGTATGGACCAAGATGGTTGACAGAAACGGAGAAGATTTGGCCTAAAATGCCTTCGAGCCATAAAGAACCAGAAGTTTAGATCGAGATGAAACGAGGGGAAAAGGCACTACAAGGTAGCTGCATTGAGAAAAATAAATTGAAAACATTGTTTTCCACAGAGAAATTTAGTACGTTAGATAGGCTTGTTAGAGTTACTGCGTAGATTAGAAGATTTCTGAACAACGTTAAAAATAGAGAAAAACAAACCGGTCCATTAACATACGAAGAGTTGAAACGTACAGAAATTTATTGGATTAAAGCAATTCAAAAAGAACTTTTTAATGAAGAATTGGAAGCTGTACGAGGAAAGAGACCTCTGCCCAAAGATTCAACAATTCACCCTTTCAATCCATTTATAGATGAAGAAGAGATCTTGAGAGTTGGCGGCAGACTGCACCATGCTGATTTAAGTTTTGCCGAAAAACATCCAATCTTGATACCGAAAAATACTTACCTGGCAGAACTAATTACCAAACAGAACCACGAAAAAACAGGACATGCAGGGATTGCTGGAATTCTTTCGCAGATCAGAGAACAATACTGGTTATTGAAAGGCACACAAATAGTAAAAAATATTCTCAGACGGTGTACTGTTTGTCAAAGGTATAAATCCAAACCTTTATGTCAAGAGACTGCACCTTTACCGCCAGATAGAATTACTAAAAACTTTTCCCTTTGAAAAAGTCGGGATTGATTTCGCCGGACCTTTGTGTACAAAGAACAAAGAAAAAGCATACATTGTCTTATTTACTTGCGCCGTGACACGCGCAATTCATTTGGAATTATTACATGATTTATCCACAAAGAGCTTCCTTTTGTCATTCAGAAAATTCTTGTCCCGTCGTGGATTATGTTCCACAGTGTACACGGATAACGCAAAGACATTCAAAAGAGCCGACACAGATTTGAAAAAAATATGGAGTTCAATAAAAGATATGCAAGTCTTAGAATATTTCGGGAGAAAAGGCATAACTTGGAAATAATACATAATTGAAAGAGCGGCATGATAGGGTGGCTTCTGGGAGCGCCTTGTCCGCTCAGTGAAATCTTGAAGAAAATTTTAGGAAGAGCTTCTCTTTCTTTTGAAGAACTAGAGGCTATTTTATTAGAAACCGAAGCAATTGTCAATTCCCGACCACTTACATATGTTTATGAAGATCACCAAGAGCCTAGTGCACTTACTCCCGCCCATTTTTTAATAGGCAGAAAGATGCTGACTATACCACCAACAAAAAATATTTCAGATCCATTGACAAGGGAAAACTTCATTGGACGATACAAAAGTAGAAAACTGATGGTTGAAAAATTTGGAGAGCGTGGCTACGAGTTTACCTTATGGAATTGAGATCTGCACACACGGTCAAAAAACCTGACAGATCTTCAACTGTTCAGGAGGGTTCCATAATCCTGGTACACGAAGACAAGCAGCCGAGACTACTGTGGAAAATGGCCAAGGTGGAGCAGTTGCATGAAGGACGAGACGGGAAGGTGAGAGCCTGCTCGTTAAAGCTTCCCAATGGGACTGTCATCAAGAGAGCAGTCCAGCACCTCTACCATTGGAGATCCAACCGGACGAGACATTGACGTCATCTTTCCGGGGCCGGAGGTTGTTGCGGACCTAGCCGCTACCCATCTACTAATAATCATTCTAGTGCCAAGTGACGTAAGTATGACGCGACCAGGGGAGCGTGTGGTTTCCGGTGAGAGTGAGCAGAGAGCTATGAGAGCTTGAGGAGGCAAGGCCACTAAGAGAACTGCTAGATAACTGACTGCAAGAGAAATACTCTGATTTTTGTAAATATGAATGTAAACAGTATCTTAATCTAGAATAAAAATGTGTGTCTATGCCATGAGAGTCCACAGCCTGCGTCCATCACGAACCCCTTGGGATTTTAATTAGAGATTTCTAGGGACAGACGGAGCAAGAGGCAACGTCGCACCCGTTTCAATAATATTTATTTTTTTATTTATCGAATGCCAGTTACATTGGCCGTTAGGCCATTAAACACCTAGCCCGCCAATAGCGCTGAAATCTACAAGAAAAATCTGTCAGTGCTTCACACTCATCCAAATGTTCTGCCGTCATTGGCCGTCCACTATCACATAAAACGCACAACGGCTTTTATAATATTAGTTAGGATAAAAAGTGACCTTGCATCACTACCACGCATTATTATTTTTTAAAAAGAAGCAGGTAAAATAATCATTCTAGTGCTTATACGCATTATTTGACAGATCACTCGTATCAACATGTCCATTATATAAGTAAATACATTTCTGCAAATTATTGGTGCTGAGAGCAGGGGAGTAGCCAAGGGGGGGGGTAGGGGGGTCATACCCCTCCCCCCCATACGGAAATTTTTTGCCATACAAAATGTATATTCTTCACTCCCTTATCACAAACACCTATACATGTATATGAGTTGAAAATGTCGTAAGCCCCCCCCGCCCCATGAAAAATTTCTGGCTACGCCACTGGCTGAGAGCATGTTTAAAACGCAAGAGGTAAAACAATGCTAAGTTCATTCATTATGAATTACTAGCTGGGTACCCGTTCTCCGCACGGTAGGAAAAGAACATTTTCCTTACACGTATAATTCGAATTAAACCCAGTGATGCGGAATCTAAAAAAGTAAAAAATTATTTATATCGTGATGAAACGTTGACGTTATGAGTGCAAATCTGAGACAAAAAACTATGTCAGTGTCACTGGCGATCAAAAAAGAAGCAACTTCTCTCGGATGACCTTGCCCAGGCTTTTTCTCGGTTTATTCGGTATCGTGGAATTGCTTCTATAAGTTGCACACGACGCTAGGCGTTAAATTGAACTCTCTATCTAGTGTCCACACATGGGATCTTGGTCAAGTGGTGGGGGGGTCTTCCTAAGGGAAACTAACCCGTATTTACGCTACGTTTTGCAGGAAACCAGCCATATACGTTTCCTAACATATGCATGTTGCGAGTACAGTTTTATTTTCCGAACGGAATAAAGGAAAACTCCGAACGGTTAGGTCGGCGGACGCGACCTGTTTTGAACCAGAAACCTTCCGCCTCCCAGTTCAGAGAACTATGAGCTCGGCCATTGGTCGGACTAAGTCATTGCTAGGGGAATATTATAAGCAATTTGGACTTTTGTTGTACACATGATTGCAATGTCATTCTCGCGTATTATTATTATTCATATCTCGTATTATTTGGTTAATTTTTCATTTTCATTTCATATTCCTGACTTTTCATGCTCTCTTGATTTTTGGGTCTTTGTGCATGCGCATATTCAATTATCATTCCCCATTAACGTTACTGAATTAAGTAGTTCTCCCTATCGCCACTTCTACACCAAAGACGTCAATCTGCATTTTCCTCGCTTCAAGAAAAACGCTTACAAAGGTTCATTGCTTCGGTTTATACTGATTAATCAATTTTCTTGCAAACTAATCGGTATTAAGATATGACGCTTTGACATAGTATACAGGAATTCTTAAAGATCTTGAAAATGAATTTAGTTAAAAATAACCAAAGTTACAGGTTCGCGTTATTGATGTGGTGATTGTGGTAATGTTCTAATTGTTTCATATCCAATGCGTTTTCATTTTTCGAGTCAAGAGCTGTAAAAATGAGTATTTTCACTTAATTGTTAAATTTAACAGCTTAAGTGGCAGCAACGGACTCCGTAACTACGGAAACTGTAGCAATATTAAAAATAGAACATGAAATGAAATTTATTTATGCTTGCTAGAACTGCCATATTGGCGAAATTAACGCCGATAGTCGATGGCAAATAGCCAAAATGAATACTAAATTTAACTTCACAGAAAATGCAATAATTTATAGGCAATACCAGCTATATTTACCAAGCTTAAAAGCAGTCTCGTTCATCCCCCCCCAAAAAAAAACAAAAAACATTCGTATTTATACAGAATTCCTATTTTACTATACCCTGTTTGGCGGAATTAAAAAAAATAATCTATCCATCCGCTTGTAACATTCGCTCATCTCAATCGTACCATAGAATTAGCAGTACAAACGCTAAAATATACACGCTTTAAACACGGAGTTACGCTACATTTGAATATTTATTGCCAACTTTTCTAAGAAAGGTTCTAAAGAAGGAATCCGCATACGCCATTTTGCGAGATTTTTTTTTTTTCCAGAGAATCATTCTAAGCACTGATTTAACAGCAATCAAAATGGGAAACAGATATTTGTGTATGGTTCGATCGCCAAAAATAATTTTTAAAAAAGTAAATTTAATTTAATTAAAAATTAATGAAGCCATCTAATTGAAAAGTAGCACAGCAATATTTTAAATTATCAATTATAACGTGTTTTATTTATTCCAATTTACCGAATGCAAGAATTTCATTTCGTTTGAAATTTGGCGGCATTCCCCCTAGTTAAATAAATTTACTTAATTTGGGGAAAATTCCGAAGATCAATCGCTTAAAATCGCCTTAATAATTTCACTATTTCTGCATGGAAAATTAAGTTTAACGCCGTATTCTAATAAAACTTACACACACAAACCTAAAATTATTTCGGTTCGCTCGCAGTAAATTGCGCCAAGCCCAAAACTGTGCAAATCGGTAGAACCTACTACTTTCACAAAATATGCCAAATCAGCCATTTTATTTTTCACCAAAGTAAAAAAAAAATATACATATTAGTCTCAGATATCTCCAAGTCCTTATTCTTTTATGCATAAAAAACATTGCATTCCTGCTCTAATTTCTCACGCAGACGATATTTTAATTAAAAGATAACCTAGCAAACATAATCTAAACAGAAAATAAAATTATTATTCTTTTATTTTTACTTCAAGAGTCTAAATGATTTAATAAATTCGCCAAACATGGCAACCTGGATGCTTATTTCTCACTTTTTTGACTACAGGGGTTACAATCGCGGAATTATGGAGAGCAAAAATTAGCGTTTTTGACGTTTTTTTAAAAATCAATATCTCTTAAACTAATTCGAATTTCGAAATTTAAATCGGCGGAAGACCTTCCTCGGAAGTTTCCGAATCCGTGGATACCTCGATCGAAATTCAACTCCCAGCCGTTTCGGAGGAGATGATGTTACAGACAGACGAGCACAGATTTTAATAGTATAGACTTCAAGCCTATATATATATGTCTCATTTATAAATATCAGAAATAGCTATAGCGCGGCTCGCACCTCACATACGGCTCTCATAGGCAAATAGTGCGGTTTTTAAGCAAACGAGGTACTATCGAATTTCACTGTATCAAGAATAATATTTCTAGTAAGTGGAGTACTCCTCCAGTATCTTTATCACATGCTGCTTAACCTGGAAATGTACAATGACCTATTATAATAATGAACAATTTTCGGGTTTGAATTTTCCAGAGTTTTAGATTTTTTATTTCGGATGTTTAATTAATACGAAAAAATTTATCCGAAAATAATTACACCAAGGCACCTCTCCCTTCTGCTGTACCTTCGGTGTAGACAGTTGGCTTTAATAGCCCTATCAAGTAGTCGAAAACTGTCGTTTTCTCATCGTAATATGTTCTAATTCAGTGTTATATAAATTTGATTTTTTTTATTACTTTCTAAAATGCAGGGATATAAATAAAACCCTTTAAAAGAAATAGTCTCAAACGCTTCATATTTTCTCTCAGAGTTTTGAATATAAGTGTGAGTGTACATTAAAGAATGAAAACCAAAGGAGTAAGGGAAGAACTGATAACCTGTTTAAAACGCAAGAAGTGAAACAGAGCTAAGTTCATTCATTATGAAATAAATCAAGCCTATATATGAATGTCTTATTTATAAATATCAGAAATGGCTATAGCGCTGCTCGCAACCACCAGCGGCTCTCATAGGCAAACAGCGCGGCTCAAATAGCAAACAAAATATTGTTGCGGAAAACTCTCACGATTAATTCATGAGTTCGTCGTTCTAAAGTCCAGTGTATGTAGAAAGTTCTAGTAAAAAGTCCACTTTTCGGGATGGAACACAAATTTTATTGCTTTCTAGAATTCCGTGGAACAATTTGCTATACAATATTCACAAGCACTATCAGCCAGTAACTTGCTCATAACAGTCCGCTTAGTACAGAAACTTTCACAGATGCTGCATTTCACACACAAAATAAACCACAAGCTAAAATTCAGTGGAAATACTCGAGAAAAATTGTAACTAGTTCCCCAACAAAGAATTCACACACAACATTCAAAAACAAGCTTCTCAAAACAAGCAAAATATTGCTTCTATAAGCGCCAATACAGAGCCTAATAGGGGTATCACACTAAGATCCGTCCGACCAACTTTCCTGCAGATCAACTCTTCAGCGGATTTTCTCCCGTCGTTGCCTTGACGACGACGATCTCCAACTTTTACCTTTCGGAATGAAAAAATTCGAGTTGGCCGAAATTGCGGCCAATCAGAGTACTTCTTCCTGCTACGTCATAAGCAATGACGAGTAATGGCGAACACTTCTGTGTTCGAAGCTTAGCAGTTTGGCTCGATATCAGAATAGAATCGCAATCACGCACGTGCAAATAAAATTATGGCGGCATTCAAGTGGAGTTTGGATTTAGAAATGGATTTCATCGAAGAAATTAAAAAGTTCAATTGCATGTGGAATCCTCTACAAGCAATTTCAATAAAAATTGAGTGAGAACACAAGAAAACCTTATGTTAAGATTAAAAAAGCAATAAATTGGCTTTGTTTGAAAACAGTTGGTTATATTACAAAATTATATCCAATTATTTTATATTATCATGTTGAAATGTGCCCATTTGTGTTGCAACTGATCTGGGTCATTCTATAAAAAACACAGATTTTTAAAGTTAAACCACCTCCCCCCTTTTTTTGAATGGAAATTTTGGACAGAAACAGATGATATATACTTGTAACAAAATATACTTTTATGAAAGAAGTAATGAAATCATGATATCTTATTACTGCTTTCCATACAGAATGTAAAATTAACTTTTGTTTTAAAACTATTTTTTTTAATGGAAAGTCATAGAATAATTAAAAATTATATACTAGTCTCATAATTTATTTTTTAAGAAGTTGTCTTCTATATGACATTTATATTATAATGGAGGATACAAATTGTTATGCTTTGTTTTTATATAACATGTTGATTTAAAGCTAACACATAATTTATATATATATATATATATATATATATATTATTATATAGCCCTTTATTTTTAACTGAAAAAAACAACATAAGTGAATAAACAATTTTCGCTTTTTAAAATCAAGAATGGGGGATATGCAAAGTTAAAGATCTATTTGATTTTGCAGATAAATTCTCACGTTCTCACAAATTAACCTAATTAACTTCCCTGCGAAGAACAGATATTGAATATTTGGTAGAATGACTGTATTCTTCTTGAGCTGCAATGATTCCAACTGATTTGCAGGAAAATTTCACTTTATCGCCAGTATTCGTTTAGAATCTTTGCAGCTGACGACTGGATGTTTTGTACCACCCAAAATGCCCATTCTGCACTATTTATTAATGTGTGTTTTAAATAATAGTTATTTGTAAAGTTAATAATATTATTAGGCTTTGTATGTTGTTTTGGTGATACTGTGAATTGTAACTCTTGCAAAATATATATCTTTATTTCTGACTAAAAATTTGACTAGGATAAAATCACCAACAGTGAACTTGATCTGTTGCTTACTTGTAGATTTTTTACTTTGCTTCTCACTTTTTTTTTTTTTTTTTTTTTTTTTTTGAAGCTGTGAGTGTCGAACGGCGCCCTGAAAGATTTTGATCTTGTTCAAATTTAATTGTTCCCAACTTGTAACATTCACAAATTATAGGATCAGAGAAACAACTCAATGACTTCATAATAAGACGATTAGGGTGTTGTACATCACCACAAATTTGATGTACCTTGAGTGTTCCTTGAAAGGAAATTTGCTTATTCTGGTTTTCGTTTATCAGATCATCCATTGTTTTAATATCAACATCTTCAATAATAGAAATTTTTATTGCTGGGCATTTTTTATGTAATATGTCAGCAAATTCATTATATCACCTATTTGAGCAATTACTTGGTCGGCAGTTCTTTTACAAGTTATCCAAGCAGTTACAAGCAGTATTCCAGATGGAAAACTGCCAGGGGACTGACGTTTTTACTATAAAACTCAAAAAATCTACTTATTGGAAGCAAATGCCATATTATTCTGTTCTAATATTAAATCTAGTAATAAAAAGACATTAAAATCAGCATACATCAATAATAATTATTTATAAATTATTAAATTATTACTTACCAGGGACTGACAAATTGAGTGTTAGCATTCTGTTTGTTGACACAAGAATGGCGAAAAACATTGAATAAAAATGGCTGATGTATAAATAAACGTCGTCAATGCCATCTTTATATGATAAATAAATATGAAACAGGCAATAAAGTTATCAACAATGGATAATATCAGAAATTTTTGGAATTTAACATGAGACAGGGGACAGACGCGCAAAGTAGGGGTACACAACTTAAATTTGAAAAAAAGTGATGAAAATTTTCAAAAAATCACATTACACACATAACAAGTTATTAAATAACTATCTCAGAACACAACAACGATCATTTTTGTTGCCTAAATCGGTTAGTTTAAAAATAATTAGCATTTAACTCTTCACTTTTTCGAGTGGTACATGCCAGGGGACTGATTTTTTGGGGTTAAAAACCCAATTTTTAATTAAAAAAAATTGCAAATTGCAAAATATTATACATGCTCCTAAACAGAATCAATGCTGTCTATAAATGGGCATTATTCAAAATTTAAAAATGTTGAATAGTAAATAAATTTTTTACAATTTCACGAAGTTACCTTATTCTTGTGGAATGACCCATATATATATATATATATATATCACAACTCTCAAAACTGAAACTTTGCTTCTAAAGAATTAACATAGCGTGAACTAATTGTGGTTAACAAAGTGGACCCAGCCCAGTAAAACCCACCCGAGTTTTTCTGGGTGTGTCCGCCAACAAAAACCCTCCTGGGCAGTTGCGCAGAGAGGGAGGACATTCTTTACCTTTTTTAAAACATTTTTCAAATTGGAAGTGCATATCTAAACCGAACGGTTCGGGAATTAGCTATTGGGTCACATTAAGGCTGGACACCCTGTATAAACACACACACGTAAGTGCAGATCTTCCCAATTATGTCATTTGGGAAGGACATAATTAAATTACGCCTATTAAAAGCAGTTACTGGCAAATTAAAAAGTAGACGCGAAATGCTGAGTCACGGTTAGTAAAATAATAACCTTCATGCCAAATCAGCGATGCGATGACTATTTGACGTCGGAGACAGTTTGTTTACTTTTGCAACCCTTAAAGATAACCACGCCTTCAAGTCCGTCGGGAAAGTTGGTCCAGCTCGGAGTTGCTCGGATTTTCCCTTTAGTGAGATACCGGCATTAGGCTTCGCTAGGACAGATCCTAGCACGCCTTGGAGCGAATTTTTCGAAATTCGAATTAGAAAATGTTTTATTTTATGTTTTGTCCGATTTTTAGCGATTTTTCTTGCATAATAGGTAATAACGCAGGTAATTGCCCTCGCAGTAAAACGATGCTTGCATCATCGGATAGAGGAAAAAATTTCCTTTCAAAAACAGTTTGTTTTTGTAACATATGTAACATATTTTGCCGATTTTGGGGAATTTTTAAAAAGAATTTCCCTTTTGACGACGTTTGCGTAAAATATTTTTAAAACTGTTGCATCTTTAATTCTATATGTCATAACTTTTTTATATTTTGGCAAAAGACGGGGCATACAATTCGCCCACTTTTAAAAGAAGAACGGAGGAAAAATATAAATTAGGAGATTTTTTACGAATTTTTATGTAAAGAAGGATTTTGAATTCAATAACAGCTGCTTCAGGATTTCGGTATCATATCTTCCGCTATGATTGTCTTGGAAACAGTAACAATGAATAAAATTGCCAGTTGAAAGAAATAAATAAAATTACTTTAAAATAACTGAGTTTTTTCATGTGAAATTTGCGTCATTTTCAAGTAACGAGTTTAAAGCCCCTTTCCAAACTCAATCAAAAAAACGGAGTCACAAGCAAAAACATACGGCACGTACGAAAGAATTCCATGTTTTATATTACGTTGCCAGAAAAATAATTGAATGATGTTTTTTCAACAATGAATTACCCAGCATTATTTTCGATTGAGTTTTTAAGCGGTACACGTTTTCGAATGGCAAGAAATATTTTGCAGTGCTAAATACGTCAATCTGACAAGAATTATGCATAAAAATGTATGGAGAGCTGTTTTAATGGCAACGATAAAGTGAAACGATTATCGTTTTTGTTAATGCGTAAATTGCAAAGAATCGCCAAACATTAAAAGACTACATTCGTAGCAAATATCTAAACCGTTTCTTTAAATTAAGCATTAAAGATGGAAAAACGAAAATATATTGGTATCAGTAAAAGGTAGTATAAGTAATAGTTAGCAGATATACTAGGGAAATATTGATCTAAGCACAATATACTGCATTAATAAATACTTCGTAAAACTATTCGTTTTTCAACAGCCGTCTTACATCACAGCTAACTAAACATTAAATAATTTTAAGTCGCGTTAATATATCCCGCGGTAGTTTCCACAGAAAAGACTGTACCTGAACTTTTTTTTTTCTTGGAGATTCGGTTTTTTCACAAGTAGTTATGGTCACATTTTAGGAAAATGTTCTCTTCTTGCCTTGCGAAGAGCGGGTACACAACTATTTAATTATAAAATAAAACGGTTCTTCACATCATGTAGTATCTAAGGTATTAATGGTATAACTTATACCTAAGAAAGAGTATGATGTAGAAATGAGACGTTTTGTAAGTTAGGAATTTTCGCTGCGAACCGTCAAGCTTTTCTTTTTCTATTCGCGAATGACAGGGACATAGTTTTTTGTGGGATACTATCACAATGGTCTCAGGTCAGTATGTATGCTAACTTTACGAATAACTAATTGGCAACTTTACGCCAAGAGTCAAATCATTTTGCTTATTTTTAGATTCCAAATCCCTGGAATCAATTCGAACTATACATATAAGAAAAAGTTTCGTTCCCTACCGTCTTGAGAACGGGCACGCAGCTAGTATGATTTTAATCGGTGCCAAATTCGATGAGTGACGTCGCCGGTTAAGCTAGGAAAACTCTTTTTATTTAATCCAGTTCAGAGGGAACTATTTAACCCGCGTAAGAAAATACGGAAAATGATCTTGTTTCAGAGGCGGTAAACAAGGCAGGAAGTATGAATACAGTGCTGTAGATCCGTGACAAGATTTGTACAAGTTAACTTATATCGTAACCCAGTTTGGTTCTAGACAGCTAGTACGTTTTGCTTCCGCTTTCTGACCACCTGACTTGAGTTCTATCCCCGACGCGAGATGAGCTTTGTGTTACTGTCCTTTTTGTTTTATTTCATTAAAAAAATAATAACAGATTATTATATACTTTACTTATTTTTTCTGTAATTTATTTTGCTATAATTAATAATTAAAAATAGTTAAGACTTAAAAAATAATTAATTTAAGTATTTTTTGGTAAAATACTAATATCTCCTTCCTAACTTTTTCTTTAAGTATTTCGTTTCTCTAGGATTTTGATAGCTATTTCTAATTAAGTCTTTATTTTTCTAATACTATTAACTCTATTTGGAAAATTCAATATGTAATTAATATTTCAATGAATTTTTTTTCTCTTCAGAAAGCTCATATAGTTAATAAATAATAATTATTATTTAGTATTCAAAGAACTCGAATCTTACGTACGAATCTCTTACTCGAATCTCTTTCTTTAAGTATATCGAAATACTTAAAGAAAAATAGAACTTTACATACTAACTAGTTTTAATAATAATTCTTTTACTCTTCATGTATATATAAAATTTATTGAAATTATTGAATTGTAATTTAAGACCAATATTTTTTCCAAATCTTAGGCTTTCTCACTTTTATTTTGTATTCCTTTGAATACCAGATTTAAAATTTTGTTCAATACTTTTCAGATAGAAATTTGATTAATTAATCTAAATTTATACATGTACTATATTTTGTATTCAGGGGCGTAGCCAGAAATTTTTCATGGGGGGGGGGTTACGACTACTACAACTCATACATATGTATACGTGTGTGTGATAATTTAGTGAAGAATATACATTTTGTATGGCAAAAAATTTCTCATGGGGGTTATGACCCCCTAACCCCCCTTGGCTACGCCCCTGTTTGTATTAGACATTTAAAGGCCGGAGATCGTATCTAAAACAAGATGTTGTGCCCACCCGAGCCGAGTTGATAAGATACTGAAGATGGTAGATAACTGAAGTATAAATGTCCAGGGTTCTGGTCTACCGGATGGGTGATAATCTAAAAATTCGGAGTTTTGGACGGCTTTTCTCACGATGTAACGTAAATACGCTTCAGAAGCACTAAGAAAGTCAACCACGCAAGACCCCCCCCCCTCCCCCCTACATAAGCAATACGAAATACTCCTCGTGTAGGTTTACCATAACACAATACAATACATCCTTTTCAGAAATAGTTATATGCTTTTAGTGTATGTTAGAAAAAACTGAAATTAAATTAATAACATAATGTATTTCTTAAATTTATAAAACACACAAAAAGCAGATATCAATATTCTATTAATTATTTCGTTGGTGAAAGACAGCATGCAGTACGTAAATTTATAAAAAATGTGGCTCCTTTAAAATCTATCAAAACACCTCATAACTTAGTATTTTAAAGCCTCTAATTTATGGGAATCATTGACACCAAGTTTTTTTTTTTTTTTTTTTTTAAATCATCCCAAAATAAGTATAATATGTGCTAACTAAGAAAGTACCTTAAATAAACACAGTAGAATTTTGAAATTCAAAATCGACGGGACTTTACCGATTCTGCATAACACAAAATTCCAGATCATAAAAATCCTGTGGTATTATTTAAAAAAAAAAATCGTTATAATCGTTATAATCAGAGAAATTGCTCATTAGAAAGATGCTATTCTTTTAAACATTTTTAATAAAATCTAAAACATTTTCGTTCGAATACGGATTTATTGTTATTTTAAGGTCTAATTTCGTCTTGATAAATCAAATTCCGTAAATTAGCAGTAGAAATTTAAGAAATTCTTCTGTATTTAAAAATTACAAAAGGGGATATATTTAAAATGAAAAACGTGAAACGGATAAAAGTTTAAACACACATGCGCGAAATCAGAGCCTGATTATGACCAACAGGGGCCCCGGGCATTGATGAATTTGGGGGCCCCTATCTATGAAATTTGTTTTATTTTTCATAAAATTTTGATATAAAAAAGACTATTTCAGAACAACATTTGATATTGGGGGCCCTTTCGAGCCGGGGGCCCTGGGCAAAGTCCCGATTTGCCCATGCGATAATAAGGCTCTGCGCGAAATCACTAATAAGCATTGGAGGAAGCGTACGATTCTGAAAGAGATAACAAAGCTAGTGGAAATGGAATTCTGCTTTAGCGTTATGGCATTTGAGTCATTTAAAAATTAGGGACAGGGGGGTTCGAGAGTAATTCTATTTTAATTCATATTTTAAAACTTTTTTTAAATAAATAATTTTTTGCGCAGATTCTTAAACTGGTAGTTTATCTAAACCATAGGTTCCCAACCTTTTTTGAACTGGTGCCCACTTTTCTAGTGAATATTTCAATACCGCCCCCCCCCCCCACTCGAGAGAAATAAGAGCGTACATAATGCTTTGTGAAAACAAGAATTAAATTAAAAAAATTACTAATAGATAGAATATTGTTGGTATTGAAATTCTACTGAATTTCTTCTTCATTTAAAAAAGAGGAATAAAAGTTTTTTAGAGGAATATTAGAGAGGTATCTCTTTCTTTATGCGGTCTCATATCGAAATATGTGAATTTTCGCACACGTGATAGAAATGAATTATCAGAGTGAGTTTTAGTTCTTTTTATATTTATTTAATCTTCCCACGCCCCTCCGTGCCATATCAACGCCTCCTAATTTTCTCTGGGTCTTTTACCGCCCCCCTGAAAGCCTCAAACGCCCACAAGGGGGCGTTATCGCCCACGTTGGGAACCTATGATCTAAACGTTCTCTAAAAAAATGAAATTATCAACTGATAAAAAAACAAACAAACATAGTATGAAATTAGTTTTCTAAAAAGCGACAAAAAGACCAATTATAAACAATAATTTTTTGAGTAATTTTCTATTTTATTAATGATTATAGTCATTAATTAATTTAATCAACAATTTTGAGATGTATCATTAACTTAGTTAAAAACTTATAGTGTATCATAATATAGTTAACTTAAAGATAGCTTTAAACTGAAAGCAAACATTGCATTAATAGATTACATTGCATTAAAATAATAGAACGAGTAATAGATTATCATTAATTAAGAACGAGATTATTAAATTAATAATTTTAACGAATCTTACGGTTATCGTTAAACTGAATGCAAATTTATGAACCACAAGGCATTAAAATAATAGAACCAATAGTTATATATTGTTGTTGTTGTTCTAGAATTACGGCCGATTAGCTACAAATAGGCTCTAAGCCGAGAGGTGGGGGTCTTTCTAAGGGGTCCTAACCCGTATTTACGCTAAGTTTTGGAGGGAACCACGTAAAACTCCGAATGATTAGGTCGGCGGACGCAACCTGGTTTCGAACCAGTTACCTTCCGTCTCCCAGTTCAGAGCGCTATGCGCTCGGCCTCTGATGGGGCCCAATAGTTATATAATTATAGTAAAAAGTTAACTTACGTTTAGCATTAAACTGAATGCAAATTTATGAAATAAAATCAAAGATGGCGGCAGGGATACTAATCTGTACTCGACCCAAATTATAAATTGAAAATTACTCAAAAAAATTATTGATTTTTAATCAGTATTATGCCTCTTATTATAAAATTCTAACAAAAACATATCAATTTTCTGTTACATGTTACAAAAGAACTTGCTGTTACTTTTTTAATCAAATACTCTGATACTACATGAAAATAGGTTTGTATATTTATTACATAACTTAGTGTCAAGCAAACTTCTGAAATTCGCCTGTGAAACTAATTTATTATCTTCTGACCATACCCCTAAAAAGTAATGATATCCCCATGCAAAAACCCTTAACTGGTTAAAAATTTTGTGACGCAGCATTTTACTTTATAGCTCTATGAATTTTAAATATGGGTCTTAAAAATAATGATATCAAATTTTGAGTGACGCCCGGCTGGGATTTTTAAAGATTTGTTTTTAAATTCTATTACAGTTACTTTCGTTTTATTTTCTAAAGAAGTTTTACGCATTTAAGCACTGCTTTTAATTATGAAATACACTGTCAATTATATCACACTTTCACTGAGTCTATATAATGCATTAAAATGAATTTATTTCAATAATTTAATTTATCTTTTGCGTCACGCTATCCAAAAGGGCAAGTAAAATTTACGTAAATATTTAGTTAGTGTTATAGTAACCAAACTAAGGGAAATGTATATGAAAATTTTGCTTGCCCTTTTGGATAGCGTGACGCAAAAGATAAATTAAATTATTGAAATAAATTCATTTTAATGCATTATATAGACTCAGTGAAAGTGTGATATAATTGACAGTGTATTTCATAATTAAAAGCAGTGCTTAAATGCGTAAAACTTCTTTAGAAAATAAAACGAAAGTAACTGTAATAGAATTTAAAAACAAATCTTTAAAAATCCCAGCCGGGCGTCACTCAAAATTTGATATCATTATTTTTAAGACCCATATTTAAAATTCATAGAGCTATAAAGTAAAATGCTGCGTCACAAATTTTTAACCAGTTAAGGGTTTTTGCATGGGGATCTAATTTAAATGCAAGTAATATATCTCCCCTCTTTCCCACGCTCTGCTGTCGCCACACCTCGCAAGAATTTCCTAAGGCTATTAGACCCTTGTAGTTTAACAACCAAGAAATGCATCTCTTTTGGAACATGTGATACTGTATAGAAGACGTGATCCGAGGTTATATAATTTGAAAAACAGCTCGGAGCTGATATTTTTGGTGACTTCACTTTCCATGTAAAACTATGTGAAACCAAATAAGATTATGCCTTCGTAATCCCGGAGTGTTTTTCCGTACAACAGCCCCAGAGCGAGTAAAGCGTCCTACATCTGCGCCCGGCGGTCCTCCGACCGCGAGACCCCGGTGCTGAGCTTAATCCGACGACGAAACTACGCCGTCTTTCTGCCCAACATCGCCCGACTACGAATAACCACTACAACGTTTGTCTACCATTACAAAAGTCGGATCCACCGAGTCTTAAGACAACATTACTCAATTTGGAGTCCTCATCATACGAGGAAATAACTTCCCGCGCTTTGAAATACAGGGACTGGTCAAATGTAACGAAACAGGTGTGCTAGTGTAATGACTTTCATTTTTCAGAAGCAGATAAGAGAGCTAGGGATGCACCGAATGCAGGGGTGGCTCCAATGGGGGGTCCGGGGGGGCACGTGCCTCCCCGTCGGGGAACTTGTGACCCCCCATCGGGGCTATTTGATTAATTCGTCGGGGAATTTTCCTAAGAAGAAATCTATATTTTAGCTGAGTTTTAATTTTGATTTTGTGATTTAAAAGAAGTTAATTTTGTAATTTTTAAATACACATGAAAGACGAATGAATATTGGAGCGGATATGTTTACATTTCTGGGAGGGGGGGGTATATTCCTCAGAACTTCTGAATAATGGCTAAAAGTACTTTCCGTTTTCATTCATCTCTTATCTCTGCAATCCTTTTCATGTCGAGAAACAGCCACTTCCTGCATCTTCCAATACCGTGATGTGTTGACGACGGCGGGGGAGACTTCAAATTCGAATAGTGTATACTTGAAATCTGTGATCCCACTCTCAGGAGGCATTTAACTGGATTTGCAGCAAGACATCAATCTTAAGGTAACAAAAGTGCCAGTCTATTCTTCAAACGACAAATTTATGAGACCACATGTGCGACCACTTTCTATTCGAGGCTCTTTTAATTGCTTAAACGATTGTGCATTTTGTTGCCGACACCGTAGAAAAGTACAATATGGGTGTGTTGTCGGGATGGGGGAGACAGTGACCGTTAATTAGACCAGTCGGGTAGATAAAAAATTTCGAGGGAAGGGAAGTATGGCTTAGCAAATGGGGGATGTTCTTTTTTCCAGAAATACGGTTTTTGTACTTTTATTGGTCCTCAATGACAGAATGATGAGAAAGAAATGGTTCGTCGAAATATCCCGTGTATTTTTATTTTTTCTTCGCAAATCCATAGTACATCACTATTCCAACACTTGTTATTGTGCATTGTGCCAGTGAGTTAGACAGAGTTTAGAATAGTGGGAATTTTTTTTTTCTTGTTACGGCAGCATAGCATATCATTGTGAAGTGTATAAAATTTTAATTTCACTTTTGGCTTTATGTTTCCTAAAAAAAAAAACATCGGTGGTGCCAAAAGCACAAGATATAAAGTACAGTGTGCTTTATGTCGGGATATTTTTGATAATGATTATGTAAAAAAAAAAAAAAAAAAAAAAAAACATAGGATAACTAATCATTCAGATCATCATAAACAAAATCGACTGGGGCCTGTTCAATTACCAAATGGAATTAAGAGAAAGAATCCTTGGGATATTTATTCTTGCTCTTCAGATGTATGTTTATCTACGGAATTAGAGAAAGAAAACCCTTCAAGTTCATCAGATCCACAAACTTCAAGTGAGTTATATGTAAATTACATTCATATATTATATTTTAAATGTGTTTAAAAGCTTTAATGTTATTATTTAAAATATGGTCAGTTTATTTCTCTAAAGCATTGAATTATATCTTCTAAGCACTTGCTTTTTGTCATGTATTTGTACAAATATACTATGCCCAAGGGCGGATCCAGAAATATTTTTCAGGAAGGGTGCAAAGGTTGAATACCAATTCAGAATTGCATGAACATGCAATTTTATTTGAAGCGTATTTTTACTAGTGTAAATATTTTCCTCTCGAGGAATTCGCGCCCCCTGTGCCCTCGCCCTAAAACCACACTTGCCCCCCCCCCTTATAAAAAAGAATTGAAACATTCTGCGTTATTTAAAAATAAAAATAATTTTAAAATAAGGCACATATTTCAAAAACTGAGTCACTTGTTCTGTCTCAGAAATTTTAAAATACTACTTTAAAGTTTATTTATTAACAGCATTTTAATGATACATATATATCATTAAATGTCCTTAGACATGGATGCTCGTAATGGTTTGGAGTGCACTTTTAATCATAGCTGCGGACCCAGAGTCATAACTTTTTGACTTGAAGCTGTAGTAGAAATCGGACTTTTTGCCCTCACATTTTGATTCTATGAAATGTTTTACAACATTATTGTATTTTAAGTTATATTAACTGTCTGAGTACTCTATGAATTAATCTAAATTTTCTCCTAATTGGTCTTTATGAGTACTTTTAAATGTGCTCTTGCTTTTAAACCATTGATAAGTAACATGTTGTTCACCCCATTATATGTCATTCCCGCTAAATTACAGGACAGGATATACATTTTAAAAATATATTCTTTCGTTGCAATTTCGAATTGTTTGGTAAATGTTTATCAAATACGATTTAGTAATTGGAGTGAGGACGAAAGGTATGTCTTTATAAACTTTCAAATTGCATTAATGCAAATTTAAATTAAACACAGATTTAATGTAATTGTATGTAAATTAACAGTATTTTAATTCACGAGTCAAAAGCTTTTGTTTCATAAATGTAAAATAAAATTTCCCATTCTATTACTTTTATTCATAGAGCTACAAAATTTATAAGTCTTAATTGATATTTTTAAAAGAGATTTACGACTCGGGCGATAAGAAATTTCGGATTTTGTTTACTACGGAAACTTTTTAAAATGTATATTTAATTGTGTAAAAATTTGACATGACAAAATAATTGTAAAATTATTTTACAGTTATTCATCTCTGGCATTCAAAATATGTATAAACCTATGAATATTTAAACGCTTTAACTAAAAATTTTCATTTTAATTAGAAAAATTTTAAACTGGTCGTATTTTATTTATTTATAAGTTAGTGTGTTATGCAAAGTATTCTATGTCTTTAAAATTATTTTATCACAGTAATCCTTACTTGAACTCCTATAACTGTTGAGAAAGTAAGAAGATATTTTTATAACTAAGTGGTTAATTAGATAATTTAACTTTTAACTTCTTCCGAATAAAAAAAAAATAGTACTTTTCTGTTTCTTAGATGGCAAATTTGAATAAATTCTAAATATACTTTTTATTTATAAATAGATTCAATCGAATACAATATGCACTATTTAATCTTTAATTTTATAAAAATTTAGCAGTAAGATTTTTTTTTTAAATTTTTTTTTTGTAATTTAAGAATTAGTCAAAAATACATAGTTTGTTTATTTGGTAACATACTTTATACATATACAACGAGTGAGAATTTGCACTATATAGAGAAATCTAACTGGATTAACCGGCCCTCTTTAGCTGAGAGTTCATAGCTATGCACACCAAGAAGATTAACAGCTGCAAGGGAATTAGAATTTATTACATTTTGCTTGGGTAAAAAAAGAAAAGTTAATTAAAAAAAAATTAAATAATAATAATAACCAGCTCCTCTGATAGACCAAAGCCCTCTCCAGTCCAGTATGAAGATGGCTGTGGATAGATCTACAAACGGAATATAAGTTAAAGGAAACTGATTAATCTTGACTGACAATTTAATTTTTATATCGTTGTGGAAAAAATAACTAACTTTTTTGAATTTTAATTCAGTTATTTTACTGCAAAGTAAATAAAAATTATGGTATACAGCGTCTATATCGTCTTCCGAAATTTTCCCTTTTATCCTGTAAAATAAGTAAATAAAATAAATACAATAAAAGTTTTATATTTGCGTGTAGATTTTTTTAAGTTATATACAGTGTTATATACAGTGGCGTATCGTAATGTTATATACAGTGGCGATATGTTATATACAGTGGCGTATCGTAAGCCACCGCAACTTCCCTTATTTTGAATCTTTATACAAATCGCTATTGAATCCATGCATTAATATAAACTATTAAAATAAACTAATAGTATATGTTCTAAACTGATTTTTGAGTTACAGAATTATATGTATCAGAATTCAACTCTAAAACTTTTAAACAGATTAATATTATGTTTGTTATTCGCCTTATTGATTAAACTCTTTTTCGTTAATGTTGAAATTTTAAAAGTGACACTTTCACTATGAATTATTAGTAAATGAGCTTGCTTTATAAAATTATTCATCACGTTTGTGGAAACCTCGTTCAAAACTATCTTGGAGTAATACAAAAAAGTAAATTTTATCAAGGTTAGTTTCGCTAAAAATAATTATTTTTTTGTGTGTCTTGGCAAATTATAAGCTGTCCGATTATATTTTTCTGACGATATTTTTTATTTTATTTTATTTTAGATTTTAAAGGAAAGTGGTTAATTTTCTTCATGAGTGCTTGACTTTATAAAAAAAATTTAATAGCGCATATATTTACGTTCTCTTTCGGAGATTTTTATAATTTATTATTATTATTAACTGAAGCTACCAGGGGTACATTTCACAACAATTCTTTTCGAAATTGAGATACGGTGCCATCTTTTAGCTTTCAATAAGTACTATCACTACATGAATTATTATTGAAGTAGAATCATTTTAAAGCTGTAGAAACAAGCACTAAAGTTTCGGTGTGCCACTTTACTGCGCTCCTTCAAAATCTTTTTTCTCAAAAGAAAATTTTTGTTGTAAACTGGTTCTACCTATAAACATTTCAGTTGCATATTTCTCACTTTATTGTGATTTAAAATATTAATATTACATAAATTAACAATTCGATTAATATTTTTACAGTAAAACATGTTAGCCAGAAACACTAGACTTTTTGAGATAACGAGTTGAAATTAAAGGGAATCAGTTTGTAAATGGAAATGTAGATTACGGCCAATTATCTACGCTAGGGATCTAGGCCGGGGGTGGGTTTGCCCTCCGTGGGGGACATTCTAAGAGGTCCTAACCCGTATTTATGCAAAGTTTCGGAAAAAAAAACCACGGCAAACTCCGAACGGTTAGGTTGGCGGACGCGACCTAGTGCCGAACCAGGCACCTTCTGTCTCCCAGTTCAAAGCGCTAGCGCTATGCCACTGGTGGGGTGGGATTCAATTTTTAAGGGAAAACACATTTAATGAGATATCAAGAATTTCGATGTTCGAGATATCGAAGTTAAACTGTAATTAAATTTACATATATCTCTTAATTTTATAAAAATAACTGCAATTTGTGTAAAAGCGTGCAAATTTAGTCATGCTTAATTTATAAAATAAATTTTCAGTGAATTTACAGAGATATTCTTGCACAAAAAACTTTTGTTTCTGATATTTTTTCTGCGGGAAAAAAAAAAAAAAAATGCGTAGAACTTTCTTCGCTGAAACTTCGCTGAACTTCGCTGAAAGAATTTCATTCATATGAAATATTTTAAGCGTTAACCTGAAGAACTCTTAAAAGTAGCTTTCGAGATTTTACAGAAACGTGCAAGGCCGTTACCAGGGGGGAGGATCATGTGGGTTTGACCCCCCCCTCCAAAATTTCAGTAAATGCATTATCATTTTATTTGCGTTGATTCTAGAGATCAGTTAATTTAATTTTAGCACTACAGATCCCCTCCACTCACCGAAATTTTTTGCTTGCTGAGGCCTTGGGGAAATATTTGTGTAATGTAAAAGGATTTTGAGATACGTTAATTAGGGTCAGTTTAAATAATAATCTATCAGGAAAGATTGTGCAGTGGTTTTTGAAAATATCCGGGGCCTGGGTGTCCGATAATGTATGTCGATCCGATTTCTGGAAATATTTCACAAAACAAAACATTATATTGAGCTCTATCTCCTCTAAACTTATCTGGATCCTGGATATTTTAGTTTAGAAAATGATTTATTGTGAAAAAATCACTTTCTAAAGTAAAATATTTTCAAGTGGTGCAAATAGTTGCAAATTTCCATATCATACTTGGTGACAAAAATGTCATAAAAGAGGGAGGTCAAAGCCCCCTCTTGGATACGCCACTTAGCATATGTACATGTGTATTTGTGCCCCCTCGTCGGGGAGTTATGACCCCCCGTCGGGGAAAGTCTAGCGCCACCACTGGATCCAGTTCGGAGATACGAGAATAGAACCCTCCGAAGTAGAGGGCGAACTTCCACGATGGGGGACACACCCGAGTAGGAGCCCGTTCATCAGCTGGGACACCCTGGGCCCACGGAGGAAGGGACTAGAGCTCTTCACGGATGGGTCCAGGCTCAATGGCAAAGTGGGATCAGGATACGTCCTGTACAGTGGTCAGAAGAGAATCTCGGACGGCCACTACAGGTTGTCGGACAACGGAAGTGTATTCCAGGCCGAACTCGTCGCGATCCTGAAAGGTCTGCAGGACCCACTCTGTCGTAGCACAGAAACCCTGGACGTCTATACAGACAGCCAGTCCTCGCTCCAAGCTCTCTCAAGGCTGAATTGCAGAAATGCAATGGTTGCAGCAATCCATTCCGAGATCGGAGACAGGCGGATCCGCTTCCACTGGGTGAAGGCTCACGTCGGAACCTGGGGGAACGAGGAAGCCGATGCTCTGGCGAAGAGTGGAACACAGAAACCAGCAGTAGACGAGAGAGTGAAGAGTTCGATAAGGAGCGTGAAGTACTCCATGAGGACTGAAGCCAGGAAACTGTGGCAGAAAAGGTGGGAAGAAGCAGAAGTCGGACGTTTCACACGTACGATCTTTCCAACGGTGAGCGAAAAGAGAACTTGGAAAAGTAGGAAGGTGAACTGGGTCGTGACGGACCATGGTCCCTTCCCGGCCTATTTTCGACGGTTCTCCGTTAAGGAGACAAGGAATTGTAACTTCTGCCCTCTGACAAGTCCAGCCGACAGTCTGCACATCGTAGCCCAGTGCCCTGGGCTACAGGAACTGAGAAATCGGTTCTGCCCGAAATTGGATGCTTCGACATTCAATAACTACGTGCGGAGCGAAAAAGGGCGCGAGGCCCTGTCCCGCTTCCTCGATGCGCTAGGAGACTCACTAAGGTAACGGGCAACTTAGAGAAAAGAGTGAGCGCTTAGTAAACACTGGTGGTGCATGTGTTTACTTCTTGAACTTGCTAGGGAATACTGGTGGTGCATGTATCTCCCGAAGTCCGGCCAAGGTCGGCAATAAGTACTAGGTGCTTAAAAGAAATACTATAAGTATTTCAAAAAGGGACTATTGAGTCCTTTGGTGGTGCATAAAGTTCGAAATACTGGTGGTGCATGTATTTCAGGAAACTGCGGTTCTCGCAGTATTCCAAACCGCAAAAGGGTTCTTGCAGGCCATGCACAAGCATGGAGCAAAGAACTAACAGGTGAACCATGCCGAACGGAGGGCGGGCCCCTCCGACCGTGGTTGTGACCTCCTTCCTGTCAATGGACAGAGGAAACCTTGGTGTCTATGCTGCACGAGTATCGTGCTCTCTGGTGTCCTGAGATCTCTATTTGGTGCGACGGTCGTTGTAGAGGTGACGGTTGGACAGTGGGCCGGGCTTGTCCTGCCCCGCTGGTCTGGGTGCCAGCACTGCCTCCTCTAATGTGGGGAGACGGGCAAGGGTTACCGTTTACCACCCGCTAGGCAAGCCCCGCGCAACCTGATGAGGGCCTCTTTGAGACTCCTCGAGAAGGTTGCTGTCAATGCGGCGGCCCATTGGTACTCCTTCTGGGGGGCTACCAATCGTGTAATGCTCAACATAGAGCGGGTGCACGTATTGAAATAGTCTCCTTAAGAAAAATTGAAAAGCAACAAAATTCAAAAAACATCTAACATCTGAGTGTTTTCTCTTACATTAAAACTAATTTCATTGTGATATTAGTTTTTTGTGTGATTGTGGAACGCTACGTTAGGGCTATCTGCCAAGGATAGGGATGCCTTGGTAGGAGGACTTTCTAAGGATTTCTACGTAAGTAAGTAAGTTGTTACATACTAATTCACATGTGATATTAGTATGTAACAACTTGACTCAATTTAGTACTATGGTACTAAACTATATCTTTGATTTATAATATAAAAAATGTGTATTTGTTAACAGATTGGTGAATACTTAAATTTGTTTACTATTCGGTTGCCGAATATTGAAGTATTCGGCCGAACCGAATATTCGGTTTGTCTGCCGAATAGGCAGTATACCGAATACCAACCGAATGTTCGGTCCATCCCAAGGAGGTTTATGGAGGCGCCCATGCTGCGCTAAAGTGAAGCCATGCCACGCCCCCTCTCTTGCCCAGAAGATTGAAGAACGCATAGCGAAGCATTGAAAAACGAGTTCCGGAAAGTGTTAATAAAAATAATTTAAAAGTTACTAACCAATTTTTGTATTCATTTTACGTTTATGGAAGATTGTTTACACGTATTAACTTGTTTTTTATTGCATAATTTCAAATTTATTTTCGTGCATTGCGTTTTAAACATCAAGTGAAACAAAAAACAGTTATTCTTAGGATTATACTATACTTTGCAAAACTGTTTATATTTTTTCATGATAATTGTTTTATTATAATAAAAAATTGCTTTTTATATTTCCTGGAAGATATTTCTGTTGTTACATGGGTAAAAATAACTTTTATTACATCAACCTAAATTATTAAATTGCTCACATTATATTAACAATAGTTTTAAGCCATATTACAGGTATCAGAAGTAAGAATGCAATTTCAAATATGTTAAATAAGATATATGAGGTATTTGCAGACAGTGAGAGAACATTATCTTCTTTAGACACGAGGAAACCATTATACACTTCAACCTTCTTTAGAGACATGCGAGACGAGAAACAGGGCTGTCTCGTCTCGTCGAGAAATTTTCTATCACGTGGCGTCTCGCAAAATTATGAGCTGAAATTTTGCTACTATATTTTTAGTAACTTATTACTATTTTATGGGAAAATAATATTAATAATAACAATTAGTTAGATATTAGAATATTAGTACATATATTAATTACCATATTAAGTGATATGTGCATTTGCATTCGCATAGCTCGGCTTATGTTGAAAGAGGCATTTTTTTTATAACAAATGAAACATTTTATTTAGAAATATTAATTTTTAAGAGAAAAATAGGAAATATCCATAAGATTTAATTACATACGTTATTTATCCATTTTGATGAAAACTTTGTAAATTTATGCGAGGCGAGAAATCTCGAGCGAGACAAGGCTCTGTCTCGTCTCGGGAGGCGATACGAGATGTCTCGCGTCCATCCCTGACCTTCTTAGGTCATTTATCATAATAATGTTTTGCACTGACACACAGTTTAAGGTAATGAAAGAAATATGAAAGTTGAATAATTTCCATTAATACTGTTTACTTCATTTAGTAGAGGGGGAAAAAAAGGATAAGGTTTCAAATAAAATGTAGTAGCTAACCAAATTACATTAAGGACTATTATTGATTTTAAAGAACTATATATTTTTGATTTTCAAGGACTTTTATTCACTAGTGAACTTTGTAATGAAAACTTTGCATGTTTTCCCCCAAAACATATGAATCATGAAATAGCAATTTATTTCTGGAAACTAATTTAAATCTAAGAAGCAGGGTTGTCTGGTTTAAGGTTTAAAACAGATCAAAATTAAAAGACGACTTTTCATCACGTGTTAAGTTTTGTTATTTAATAAAACATACAACAATTAAGGAGCTTAAAGCTCTATATACATAGCACATAAGTAATCTTATTCTCCTAAACTTCCAATATAGTGAAATATCTTAACAATTGTCCTTACTGTCCTTTGAACTGAAGGATTTTAGTATATAATTGTCGGACATTTTTCTCATTTTTATTATTCCAACTTAAGCGCTTACTAAAATAGTGATATCGCACATGTAAATATTGATCGATCCCTGATTTTATCAGATGAAGAAGATGGTTATCCATGACTTCATTTTGAAGCATATGCTCGTTTAAAGAAGGAAACAAATCTTCTCCTATCAACGAATTTAATGCAGCTGCCGAGGTATATTCTATACTGTAAATTAATACGTGCGTAAATAATATGTGTTTAAAAATAATTGATTATTTAAAAATAAAGAGTAAAAGTATTACAGAATTAAGATTAAAATTATGCCTAAAGATGTGGCTTTAAGATAAACTTACATACAATCAGTAAAAAATGAGAAATACAGCAGTTTTGTTCTTAAAAATTTACATGCATACCAATGACGATATAGGATGTTCTGGGCAAGAGAGGGGGCGTGGTCGTTGGCTTCCAAAACCGGAAACATAGGCGCCTTCATATGTTAAATCTCCTTGGTGCATCCCTAAGAGAGCAGTTAAAATTGTGTCGTAATCACTCGTTGGAGCATTACTGAAGGGCAAGCATCCAATAAACGATGTGAAGGGAGTTCCGCTGTCGCTTGTTCCATGAATCCACTTGATCCAGGAATGTTAGGCAGGTCAACCCATTTCCCATACAGCCGCACAAATCCGAAACAGACGACATAATAACTTCCGAAATCGCAGGATTGCTACCGAGGTTTTGAATCTTTATTGTTTTCAATCCCATATTGATCTCTTTGTAAATGTTTTTAATGCAACGGTACCAAAACTATCTACGACTTTTGCAGGTGGCATTTGCTTTAATCGTTGATTATTTTGATCGGGAGCGATAGAATTTCCAGGTGTTATACAATGAATACCGCCCGTGGCATGAAAAGTGTTGTGACCATCTAATGTCTGCGTATTGAAATCAGCGTTGTCGAAAACAAATTGCGAAAATGACTTATCATCGATATCCAACGGTAAATGTTAAAATTAAATGTCACAGTTTGGTGTTGAACACACGGGTACCATAACACACAACTATGCACGTTATATCCGCTCTTATATTAAACGAGGAATGTTTGTGGGTGTGTGTGTATGTCCGAACGATCTCGAAAACTGCTCTAAGGATTCTTTTTAAATTTCGTACCTGGGGGTTTTTTGGGCCCCTGAAACGATTGAGCTAGGTCAATTTATTGAAAAAACTCTAAAACTCTCCAAATTTAAAATTTAAAATTTTGGACGGTAGCGCCATCTATTGAGCATTTGAAAAACACACTTGATGCAATCTTCCTAAAAGGGACGCTCAAATAAGTTTGGGGCGGATTAAAAAATACACGCCATCGATATATAATAGTAAAAATTAATTTCGCAAAGAAACAAAATAAATGGAACTTGATATTCAGTACACAGATAAATAAATTTTTTAGTAACTAGATATATTACACCATTCAGCTACATAAATTTGTTTAGAATTAAAAGTTATTTTTATTTCAAAATATCGTCCTGGCAACCAGCGAAAGAAAAGAGAAACGAGTCTTCGTTGCCATCCCCGCAAGCACCTTGATGGAATATATGTAAATAATTTAATTATTCTTAATTCATAGTTATTAATACAAAACTATTCGTAAATCTTATGTGAAAAATTGCCTGAATTTATTACAATTATCCTTTTGTAACTAACGTAAAGCTAAATGTATTTTCGCGTATATACTAAAACAATAAAGATTTTTCATGTATTTTATTGATCCATATGATGCGAATTTCAAAAGTGCATAAAAGTTTCAGCTTAGCCGAATAATTTAAACGAAAATGACACCCTTTTCAGTCATTCACAGTAAGAAAAAGATCCTGTGACGTAACATAAAAATTCCTTTTTTTTTTTTTTTTTTTTTTTTTTTTTAATAACGGCACTAGGTTGAATTCTATTTTAGCTGTCTTATTCCGCCAAGTTGACGATAAATATTTAAATGTAGTTACCCCGACGATTTTTTTTTTTTTTTTTTTTTTTTTTTTTTTTTTTTTTTTTTAAGGGACAACCGTTTATAATGAAACGATCTTTGAAACTCCGATGAAAAAATTTATAATGATACAATCGATTCCTAAATTGGGCTCGCAGCCGATATTCAAATTTATTTTGCAGGTGAGAATATTTAATATTTACCCACTTAAAATCAAATAACTTCATATTCAATTTTTATTATACATCGAAATTCGAATTGTATAATCTGCAGAAACATTTCGTATTCGAAACATTTCGTTTGGTATCAACATCCTCTCCTATATCCATGCTTAATGCATAGAAAACCGTTTTATTTTTGAAAAAAAGTTAAACTAAGTAGTAATTTAGGAAAGCTATCTTAAGCGAATTGGAATCGTAATTTTTCCTCCAAAGCCTGATAACCGTGACTTCAATGTAACGTCAATGTCACTTGCAATAGATAATTCTGACACTCAAATGATTAGCTTTTTTTATTCTCTTAAATGAAATAGAGTTAAAAAAAAAGAGCTTAAAAATCAGGGTTTATCAGATTATCAGATTTTTTCTTTCTATTTTTCTTTCCTTTTTTTTTTTACATAATTATGATAATTTTCAGGCTGATCGCACTAACGAACCGTGTAAATTTTAAGTTATTAGACAATACATTTTTAATCTGTTTGGATGTTAAAAGTTTTATTTTGAGTGGTTGAACTAGAATTGTGACCGAGTCAGGGATCAGCGTAACTATATAGGAGCGATGTATTTTTGATTTATTCGAGGTTAGAAGTCCATTTTCTTCAGTCCATCCGTTTGTTCTATTATTGTCAACGTTTAAGTAGTTGTTAGGGTAATTATAAAAGAATATTTTTGATCTATTCTGTTTTTGATTTCTTGATTTCGAAGTTTCCTTTTGTACTAATAATTTAAATTGCGTTACACTTTTTCTTTTCTTAAGCGTGAGTTTATAAAATAAAATTATGTTTAAAGCATATTTATGTAAGATTATACTTTTATGGCATCTATATTTATGTATCTATAAGATTGATTTTACGTTTGTAGAATTTGTTTATGCAAGATGTATTTTCTTTGAATTAGAAAAAAATAAGTATTTTATGTTTGAATTCAAGCACTATAGAGAAATTTACAATTTCAATCGTAAAGAATTATCATCATAGATGTATTATAAAGACGTAAATGCATGAAAGTGTAGCTCAAAAACGAGCTGTGGAAACATGCGATCACCGACAGCAGCACTTAGCCCGAATGTGTGAACGTGCAGTTCAAACACAAGCAGATGAAAGAGATGATTAGTATTTGGAAGGAGAACGACATAGAACAGCTAGACGTCGACAAATACTTCGGGTAAACAGTCTAAGTATCTACAAAGCTGCCACAAATGTGGGTACTTATTATCATAGTTTAAAACTTTTTAACATGGATTGCATTCACCCTGGAGCTTTGCATTTTTCTGAAGAGTAAAAACAAAAATTAACCGAAACCATTTTGGGGACTTTAAGATTGATGTAGGACATTCCGAATTTCCTAATGAATTGGTGTGGTTGTTTCTTCGATGTCACCCACATTTCAAAGAATTTCATAAAAGAATTCGAAATTTGAAAGCATACTTTACAATGGCTTTGTTCACAGTATATGACGAGAGAAACTATTAACGATTTTGGTGTGTACTGCTACGTTGCGAACAGTGTATAACAGACTTGATGAATTTTTTTATAAACTCATTCATCTGACAGTTCAACCAACTCAAATTCTTGATGCTGAATTTGAGCGTCCTCAATATGAACAGATATATTTCTGAAGTAATGAAGACGCTGTTAGTGAATGCATCGCCCAAGATCTTCGCTGATACCCTCGCTGATCTGCTACAGAAGGAAAGGAGGCTTCTTACGTTAAACTACTTTTTGCTGAACTCTGATGGCACCGACCATCGAATATTTAGCATCCCTCTTCAAAACAAAGTATATGCCATTGTAACATTGAATGCCGACCAAAACTTACCTGATAATGTATGAGTGATCCGATAGCGATGAAAATCTTTGGCAACCATGAAGATCATTGATACGTGCCAAGGCATTTACGCACTCATTATTTTACACTTAAGGAGCCTTTAGATTCTGAGCATGGCTCGGTAACCTGGTACTATAAATAATAACAAACGGATTAATTATAACAAAATTTTAACATGGACATAGCAATAGCGAAACATCAAACACATAAAAACATATCAAAAATGGAAAAAAGAAAATGGGTACAAAAAACCCAATTCCAGGTTTATTTTGCAGTTACAATAGATACAGCAACAAGAGAGTTCCAATAAATATTAAATAATTACTCATACAGTGCGTGATACATTAAACTCATCATTGTCTTCACGTCAGGGTCACAACACGGCTGTCTTCAACAGGTAGGCTTAGATGGATAACGGTTTACGGCGCTGGTACGCGAAAACTATTGATTTTACGAAAAAAAGTAATTACGTAAATTATCTCTAGTTTCTTCTTTTGTAACTGCTTTTTTCGTGAAATGAGTCGGAAAGGAGATATTCTCAAAAAACTGCTTTTAGGCTACTCTTTTTTCGAATATGGCGGCGTGAGCGGCAAAGATACGAGGAGGCAAAGTTGAAATTCGGAAAGAGCACATCGAAATCTATAAAATTGCACATTTTCAAAACTCCCGGAAAACTTTCCAGGAACCCCCTTTTTTCTAACCAAATGACTGGACTAATAGTTTAAAATTCGTACTCTGCGCGTCAAATAATTCAGTTTTGCATTTTGTCGCATCTGAATCGGTTTACTAGAACATGAGATGTGGAATTTTAGTTTTCCCCATACATTAACATAATTTTCTAGAAATCTCGAGAAATACTGATGCTAGACCTTCGTTGGCCTCACTTTTGGGGGCTTATTTTTTGGTGCCGAATTTGGCGATATTTTGGATATTTGTCGCTATTTTTCAATGGGGCCTGTAAAGGTTATTTTACTGGATAAACATCACATCTAGCCTAAAGTAACTTTATTACTCTTCTATGACGTAATCAAAATGCGATTGTTCGAGGTCTTTCTATTCAACGCAATTTTTCAAGAATGTACGTCGGTAAGTATACAAGAGAGAGAGACTGGGGAATTCCGAGTCAGTTGTCTCTGCCTTATTGAGAGAGCATATTCTTCGCTTGAAGCTCGTTAAGAAGCTTGTTTTTAAGTGTTGTGTGTAAATTCTTCATTGCTGAGTCTTGAGGGACCGTTTACGATTTCCCTCGTAAACATGTAATGCAGGAAAGTGTTTTATTTTGTGTGAGAAATACAGCATTTGTGAAAGCTTCAGTATTGATGTGGACTGTTATAGTAAGCTGCTGGTCGTTAGTGCCTATGAAATTTGTACAGCTGATTGTTCGATGAAATTCTAGAAGCAATAAAGTTCGAGTTCCATCCTGACAAGGGACTCTTTACTAGAACTTTCTACACCTACTGGACTTAAGAACAACGAACGCAGAAATCCAGTTAGAGTTTTCTGTAACATTTGATGTCAGATTCGGGATTCTAAAGACTTTCATTTTCCAATGAATAATGTGGACCAGGAAAATAGATGAACAATTTGAAAAGCTCATAGATATGTTGAAAAAAAAATCCGCACTTGAAAAGATGAAAACCGAGTTGAAAACTGCACAAGAAGAGTTAAGAGCCGAAAAAGAAGAAGTATAAACAACCTACGACAAAGTAGAAGCCGGATTGGGAGAGATGAAATCCGGACTGGACAGAAGATAGAAACCGGATTGGAAAAGTTAAGAGCCGCACACGATGGCGTGAAAACCGGATTGGAAGAGTTCAGAGCAGAACATGACGGGATGAAATACTGAATGGAGAAAAGAATGTCCCTTATAGAAGAAACTCAACCGAAATATGAACAAAGAATTGAAGGAATTGTTAAAAAATTGCAGCAGGGTTTTTGCAGAATGCGTCAAGAATAAAATTGAAAAGAAATTGGATAGTTTAATAGAGCTGGTAAAGTTACCTGAAAACATCAAGATGTCGTCACGCCGCCCAGCTGCAAAACTAACTAACTATGACAAAAAGACTCTCTGCGAAGTGTAGAAGACCCAGTTTTAATTGTCTAAACGAGTCCGAGCAGGCGAATCAACTGGCTGCTTACCTTTGTGGAGACGCAATTAACGTATTACAAACAACTGGAGTGAAGAAGATAGGAGATTTTTGACATCCTTGCCAGTACCTTCGAGCTTTCGGAGAGAAGTGTCAGAAGGAGTATAGCAGAATACAGCTAAAGACAAAAAAGCAAAGACCTGGCGAGACCCCTCAAGAGCTGACTTTGGACATAGATAGGCTGTGTCATCTAGCCTACATGGACCACCTTGATAATATCCGAGAAGAAATGGCCGTGCGGCATTTTATTGAAGGCGTCCGAGAATCAGAAATCCAAAAGGCACTCATGTTGGAGGATTATCAACATTTGAAATCAGCTCTCGTGTTCGCCATGAAACTAGAGGCAGCTCAGCGGGAAAGGAAGGATTGGCATGCTTTTAAAGCGGTGACGGTACAAGAGCCTGCTAAAACGGACATGGAGAGATTAGGGAACAGAATAATGAAGTAAGTTTTGAAGATCTAATGGAGCGAAAATTCAGATGCAGTGGAACGAAAGATAAGCCAAAGAAAGTAAAATGCTAGAAGTGTGGCGTCGAAGGATACGTATAAAAGTACTGTGGATGAAAGTTTCATCACCAGCAAGATAACTCTGAGAACATAAAGGAGGGAAACTAAGAGGTGGCGATCTCGCGTGTCGGAATGTTGCCAGATATTCAAAAGCACCACGTAAAAATTTTACAGATTTCATCAGTGAATGGCGGCAGTAATGCACTCTTTGTACTCAGATACGTAAATGGTTCTCCACGCCACATGGTCTTCGATTGAGGAGCTAATGTAACCATCATAAGAACTAATCTGTCTAAGAAATTACATTTGAAGACTATCTGGACTCTGCATTCGAGGACCTTCCAAACTGTGACAGGTGACAAGATAGAAGTGGGCGGAAAAGCAAGAGTAAAAACCACATTTGGAAATGCCAGATACGATGATGTGGTATATGCCGCCAGTATTACGGACTCTTTCCGAATAGGACTGGACTTTTAAAATCACATAAATGTAACTTGGATTTTAAGAATAATGAGCTTCGTTCAAACTCGGAAGAAATAGCTACGTTCGACATTAAAAATGAAGCCGTTTAACCTGTTCTGCAAGTAATAGCCCAGACTGATAACACTTTACTTTCAAGAACTGATTCTATAATTACTGGAACAGTAAAAGAAAGCAATAAATTCTGGTTCGGATTACTTGAACACCCAATCAATAGTGATTCTGTCAGAGTACTTGTGGGTGCAACACTTGTGGACTTGTCGAGCATTAACATTCCAGTTAAAGTAGTTAACGTGACTGACAAGTCGAAAGTGATGAAGAAAAATGAAGTGTTGGCAACATGCACTCCTGCTACCTGCATAAATAAGAATAGCCCCAAAACAGCTAAATCATGTAAGTGTATGACGAAAAAATTGTTACAAGACGCGGAGTTAACGGCAGAACAGAGAAGTGCTGCGGAGGAAGTAATAGTGGAATTTGAAGACCTCTTCTCTCGTACTTCGGGTGACTTTGGTCGTACGAAGTTAACATAACATAGAATAGATACAGGCAGCCATTCTCCCATCAAGCAACATCCAAGACGCCTGCCGTTTGCTAAGTAAGAAGAGGTGAGCAAACTTTTAGAGGAGATGCAGCGAGATGACGTCTCGCCGATTGTTTTGGTCCGGAAGAAAGATGGCTCCACCCGGTTTTGTGTAGACTATAGACGTCTGAATGAAATTACCAGTAAAATTGTGTGTTTTATCTCAATGGGATGGAGGAAACAAGGTTAGTCAAACTACTCCGACCACTTTCAATACACAATTTTAGACCACTAAAAATAAAAATTATCTTTCTGTTCTTTTTTCACAATCTCCAGGTATATTTGCAGGGTAGGTATTTCATGTTTCCGGTATAATTGCGTTCCGGAAGTGCGAAACTTCCTTTAGAACTTAAAAATTTAATGAAACTTTTGGACAGGCTTACGTAAATTATGTATAGAAAATTCACAAAGTTACGGAGCAGAATGCAAAGATGCAGCAGTAGCTTTTTCATCTTTCTTAAAAAATCCTTAGTGAATTCTTGATTAGGACATTGTTTTGAACTATGAGTCTTAACAATGCACTACAAAGTCTCTCGCGACATGGTAAATTGAAATTCCGTCTCTGGACCTTACGTATAAGACTAAAAGTTCTCTCGCACTCAGCGTTACTATGAGGAATATGTAGAATCGAGAGTATTACTTTTGATAGTTAACAGAGCATGGGTAGTCCGTTAGCACTTTTAATTTTTCTACTTCCACCCACTGACTATCGATTCAATCATGTTTATTTAATACTAGCTGAAGTACCCGTCGTTGACGGGTTAGTACTGAATGCAAATTTCTAAAAAGAAAGAACTTTCGTCAGCATTGTAGGAGTACACAGAATGGGTGTAGTATACTGCCAAGAGTAAAGAAAACTAAGTTATAATTTTTATGTATTGTTAAAATATTGCAGGTTAGAGAGTAGCTAAGTAATATCATTTCATTCGCTTTAGTCGTAATTATGTGATGCGCGAACGAATATTTCAGCATATTGAAATAATTTTCGCAAAATCACAAAATTTAATCAACATTTTTGAAAAATTAGAAGCCTAGAATTTAAGTTGGGTGACAACCTATCATGCCACCAAATTTTGTTTCATTCCCTGCAATCTTTATTTCGTGATGCTGGAACAAAAATTTAAGCATTTTAAAACGATTTTCACAAAATCTCAAAATATTTTAAAAATTCAATACCTATAAATTAAGATTAGCAACTACCTATCATATCACCAAATTTCGTAATAGTCGTCGTTATTACGCGATGCTTGAAGAAATATAACCGCATTTTGAGAGGATTTTCACAAAATCTCAAAATCTAATAAAAATGTTTAAAAAATTGGACACCCATAGTTTGTGTTGAGCAACCATCTATCATGTGACCAAATTTCATATCATTCGCTTTAGTCGTTATTACGTAATGCGTGAACAAAAATTCACTCAGTTTGAAACGATTTTCGCAAAATGCCAAAATCTAATCAAGATTTTTTAAAAATTCGACGACAGTGTTTTAAGTTGAGTGACCCCCTATAATGATACCAAATTTCATGTCATTCACTTCAGTCGTTTTTACGTGATGCTCGAACACAATTTTAAGGATTTTGGAACGATTTTCGCAATAATGTTTAAGTTGAATGACCACCAATCATGATACCAAATTTCATTTCAACCGCTTCAGTCGTTTTTACGTGATGCTCGAACATAAATTTAAGCAGTTTGAAAGGGTTTTCACAAAATCTCAAAATCTAATCAAGATTTTAAAAAAATTCGACGACAGTGTTTTAAGTTGAGTGACCCCCTATCATGATACCAAATTTCATGTCCTTCACTTCTGTCGTTTTTACGTGATGCTCGAACATAATTTTAAGGATTTTGGAACGATTTTCGCAAAATCTGAAAATTTAATCAAGATTTTTTTTTAAATCGACGCCTGTGTTTTAAGTTGAGTGACCACCAATCATGACACCAAAATTCATTTCAATCGCTTCAGTCGTTTTTACGTGATGCTCGAACACAAATTTACGCAGTTTGAAACGATTTTCGCAAAATCTGAAAATCTAATCAAGATTATTTAAAAATTCGACGCCTATGTTTTAAGGTGAGTGACCACCTATCATGAACTAGGCAACCTCGGTCTCCCACTTGAGAGCGCAAGCGCGTCCAGCCAGGGAAAAAGTACAAATCTTTCAGGGAAAAAGTACAAATCTTTAAATTTGGGGACTTTTCGCGTTCCCAAGAAGTCAAAGTATTTTTTCGGACAAAATGAAGAACAGATCTATATTTGGGGATTGTCCTCGAATTTCGAGGACGTATGGTCACCTTAATTTAACTGAAAAATTTGATAGATTTTGGGCAAATTTATTGAGAATGTGTAAAAATTTGTTTGCACAACACTTAAACGCCTATTTGTGGGAATTCTTTTTTAGAAATTGGCAACACTCTTTGAGATGAGAAAAACGTATTTGTTGTTGTTTTTGGAAATCTTTTTTTTTTTTTTTTTTTCATTGCTCTCAGCCGAGTGTTTTTAAACGTTAACGGCGTGACATTTGTGAAATCCTATTTTTAAAATGTTTGAGTGTTTTAGATTGTTTTGGTGACAGCGTTTGTTTAATTTTGAATTCGCTTAAACGGTTGCATTTTGATTTCAACGTTGTTCGATAGTAACTTTTATTTCGATTGTTTTGGGATATTTGGTTTATTTTTGTCATAAATCCATAAGCTTTTGTTTAATTTTGAAGTGTTTAATTGAGTGTTTTAGATTGTTTTGGGTGACATATGTTTTTATCATAAGCGTTTGTTTAATTTTGAGTTCGTTAAACCGGATAGATTTTAATTTCAAAGTTGTTGGATCTCATAGTTTTTATTTAAATTAATTTGGTGTTGTTTTTGTCGTAAATCTATAATTACTAGCAGGCGGACAACCCGCAGGTTGCAAATAGGACCGTGTGCGGTAGGTAGCACAAGATATACGCGAAGCGGCCAGTGTGCTCTAGGTTGCACATTTTGGCCACGATGCGGCCATCGACGGCCAAACTGGTTGCCGAAGGCGGTTAGTAATTAAATAGCTGTGTACTCGCTCTTCGCAAGGCAAGAATAGAAAATTTTCTTATGTGATCATAACTACTAGTGACAGAACAGAATCTCCAAGAAAAAAAAAGTTCAGGTACAGTCTTTTCTGTTGAAACTACCACGGGATACATTAACGCGACGTACAATTACTTAAAGTTTAGTTAGCTGTGCTGTAAGACAGCAGTTGAAAAACGAATAGAACACTTTTAGTTTCACGAAATATTTATTAGTGCGGTATATTGTGCTTTAATCAATATTGGCCTAGTATATCTACTAACTATTACTTATACTATCTTTTATTGATACTAATACTATATATTTTCGTTTTCCCCTCTTTAATGATTAATTTAAAGAAACGGTTTAAGTATTTGCCACGAATGTAGTCTTTTATTGTTTGGTGATTCTTCGCAATTTACGCATTAGCATAAACGATAATCGTTTCACTTTATGGTTGTCCTTAAAACAGCTCTCCATACATTTTTATGCATAATTCTTGTCAGATTGACGTATTTAGCACTGCAAAATATTTCTTGCCATTCGAAAACGTGTCCCGTTTAAAGACTCAATCGAAAATAATGCTGGATAATTCACTGATGAAAAAACAGTATTCAGTTCTTTTTCTGGCCACGTAATATAAAACATGGAATGATTTCGTGCACAGCGTATGTTTTGCTTGTGAGTCCGTTATGTTTAGAAAGGGGTTTTAAACTCGTTACATCAAAATGACGTAGATTTCACATGCGAAAACTCAGTAATTTTAAAGTACTTTTATTTATTTTTTTTCAACTGGCAGTATTCAGTTTAAGTTCTCATGACGACAAAATTTGCAAGCTTAGTCTCAAACGAAATCTTAAAGCAGCAGCTGTGGTATTCAACATCCTTCTTTAATAAAATTCGTAAAAAATCTCCTAATTCCCTCATGTTTCTTTTAAAAGAGGGCGGAATAAATGCTCTGTCATTTCCCAAAATATCAAAAAGTTATGACGGATAGAATTCAAGATGCAACAGTTTTAAAATTATTTTAGTAAGACTTTCATTGAAACTGATCTTTCTCCATAAAGTTACTAAAAATCTGTAAATTGTGTTACATTGTCAGAACAAACTGTTTTTTAAAGGAAAGTCTCTCCTCTGTCCGAAGATGCAAATATCGTTTTATTGAGAGAGTAATTACCGGCGTTATTACGTATTAAGCGAGAAAAAATGACAAAAATCACATAAAACAAAACATTTTCTGATTCGAATTTCGAAAAAAACGTTCCGAAGTGTGTTAGGACATGTCCTAGGGAAGCCGTATACAAAATTACGCAGGTCTGCGACTACTGGTGTAGGCGCTATGCGATCGAAAGGCGCACGCATAAGATCGGAAGTCACAAACCGACACACAGACATAGCCAGCCAGCTATAAACTTTGTTTACTCTCGGGTTTTATTATATAAGACTTTATTTTTCAAATAGCGAGCATACTCAACATTTAAAAATGTCTTTAGTTGTATCAAGTGATTCTCTGTGAGACATTAAGGAAGTGTGTCCTTCGTAAGGAAGTCCTTCGTGTTACATTAAGGAAGAATTTCAGAACCATATATACATTAAGACTTAAAAATAATTCTGATAAAATACCACTTGCAATTTTTGAAGGGAAGTTTTATCATGTACAAGGTTTTGTATATGTGGCCTTCGGTAAGTTTAAAGTGTACTAATTCTAAAGTGTTTAAAAAACTTTTCTGGATTAAAAAATGAGTTTTTTTTCTTTTTAAATTATTTAAGAGGGAGGGAGGCCTGTCACAAATACCTGCCCTGCTGCTTTGGATATTCAAACTCATACATCATTTCTAGAATATCTTTACAGTCAAAAAGTAAAGTTACATCCTGTGCAGAAGTTAAGCTGTTTTATAAAGAATTATCAAAAATGTCTTATCACTTTCCCTTGTTCAAATGTAGACCCTCCTAACTTGCAGTAGATCTGTAGCAGCTTCCAGACGTTTCTCTTGGATTGGCCTCCCAAATCTAACGGTGCTGCTCGGTATTTGCCACTCGACATAATGGAATATTTTGCGGATTTAAATATGCCTTTTGCAAAGGATTAAGTATAAGAACATATTGGGAACTATTTTAAAAGTAACCATATGGGAAATGATTATCGATTATGTCCATGCATAAATCACCAAATAATCAACGGAAAATGAAAAGTCGCCATTCGCTGGAAATATCCGAATTCCAATTTAAAAATTATTCAATTCGTAGCAGTAGTTAAAATATATCCTATTATATTCCTTTACTATTTTATAAAATACCAAAACTAAAATTATTTACAAGACTGACAACAAATTAAACATAGAATAAAACGAGCAGTTACTTTACTTACATATCAATAGTGAAACTTACTTCAGTACAGTGACATTCTGTGGAAGAAAAAATTATACATCCTAAAATCGAGGAATCAGTCCAGGAAGTAATAAAAACATCCTAAAATCGGTATTCTAAAGGACTTTGACCAATCAAAATTTCAAGAACAAAAATGGTATTGCCAAAACGTAAAAAGCAGTGTTGCCAACTCTGACGAAGAAAAGTGGCAGGTTAGAAATGGCTAAAAATGAATTTAATCTGGGAGAAAAATAAATTACTCATAAGTGATTTTAATAATAGGGAGTTTCAGATTGCGTAATAAATCATTCCTGGTGGACAAACATTATATGAATAAGAGGTTTCCAATTGGTTCATTCATGTTCTTAGTATGCAGATGTCACTTGAAAAACGAGTTTTTATTGGTGGAGTCCATCGTTGGTCACGTGGTTGAAACTGCTTTATAAAATAAAATTTTGTTTTTGATTCGATTTTGTGGAATGTCTCTCCTAAAAGGAATGAATTGTGACATCGTCTGCGTTTAAAAAAATCATGCACAGTCAGTTGGGTCATCCTCACATGTTAGATATAGTCCTTGGTTAAAAAATGTCAACTAAACCTGTCAGTCATATATGTTTAAATTTTGTTTCAGCAATTGTTTACAAGCATTACACTGAGCACGAGTTTAAATATTTAAAAAAGTAAAATTTAAAGTTTTAAATGTCATTACCAAGTCTTGTCCGAATCCAAATTCCAACTTTAGTATTGAGACCTTTGTTTTAAAGAATTAAAAAACTTTAAAACAAGGACCAACAGTTAAAGTACCAGAATGCGTTGACTCACGTGAACGCATTCTGGTAATGAACAAAGTAGAGCGGAGGAAAGGGGGTAAAGAACTTGATGCTTTTAAGAATGTCTCTTCATAAGATGAGGACGCTCTAATAAACGGCAGATATGTACAAGTTATGAAACGTTCAGAAAAAGTTCTTAAAAATGGAACATTTCGAATATATGGCACACTCCTTAGCATTGTGTAATGTAATTTCATGTTTTACTTCTTTCTCTAGGTGTTTCATTAAACTTACATGTTTTTAATTTATTACAATGTGTAGCGCAGCTTGTGAAGAGGTATACTGAAATTTTTCGAGTCCTTCAGCAGCTAGTTTATCTTAATTTACATTCATAGGCCGTGAAACAGATTTTGTTTTTTCGAGCTACAACCTTAATATATACAGCAATGCTAATGCAGGGACGAATACATTGTCTTCGAGCACCAGTTAATAATCACTTGAAAAAAAGAAAAATGTTGAAATATTAGTGGTGTTTCCTAGTACATTTTGATAAAACAATATTTTTCTTTGAAAAAAAAAATATATATGCATAGGTGCCAAGTATTACGGAATATAATTAACCACTTTTTGTGAACGATAATTTTCTATTTAAAATATTGCAAAATTTCTGAGTTAAAGGCGTGGCTTGGTAACTATTTTGAAAAATTATTCAAAAAACATACAGTTTACAAAAAATGGTTGATTATATTCCGTAATACTTGGCACTTATGTAAATGGAATGGAACTAAAAACGGAAATTATAAATCTTTTTCATTTTCAATTGTAAAATTTCGATAAATATTCATTTGTTAAAGAAACAAACAAACAAATATTAACTTAAAACCTTGTAAAACTTTAAACCTTGGGATTATTAACCAGAGTATCAGAACAACGTATTTGACCATAAATTATTATCTGATTTTTAATCCTTCTGATATCCCTTATCTCCCCTTAAAGTTTGTACTACTATTTATGTGACACTCTTTATTATGTAATTTAATCTAAATGTTTCTTGTTAAATTAATTTACATTATTTTCACTTTAGATGCCAAGGAAATGCAGTGCACCTGGTTACACATCTAATTATAACAAACATTCGACAGTCTTCTCATTTCCGAAAGATGCAGCGAAAAGGAATAAGTGGGTATCTTCTATACCCAAGAAAGATTTTACACTATCATCAAATTCTGTGCTGTGTATTAAACATTTTGAAGAACGGTACATTATTAATGAAGGTAAAATTACACAAAAAGATGCACTATTCTTACAATCCCTAGGTAGAAGTATATGTTAAAAGAATATGCTTATCCAACAATCTTTCCAGATCAGCCTCAATATTTATCAAAACCTCTTCCTAAAAAGAAAATGTCCTTCTGAACGTAGAAAGGCTTTGCTTCAAAGTGACGAAGAAAATTTTCTTAAATGGTGTGAAGATGATGAAATTAAAACTTTCAGTGATTTGGCATCTACTATAGGAAGTAAGCTTTCGGAATCTTGGATGATTAAAATAGAAGAAACATGTATATACCTGTAAAAAATTGAATTTTCCGTATGTCCAGAAGTAACGGTAGTGCTAAAAATTTTAGATGATTTATCTGTTGAATTATATTATCGAAATGAGCAACTGCATTTTAACAGTATTCTTGGATTTATTCTAGGGAATGAGCACAAGATGAACAAATGGACTAAGTCTGATAGCACACCAAGCTTCGTGAATTCATTTAGATTGCAAGATTTGACTGTACTTCAAAAAGTAAACAGTATAGCATTACTTCTAAATGAGCTAGTGACAGAAAATGATAATAATTTTTCAAAGGTTGCATTTATTACTGAGCAGTTAATATTGACATTTTCTGAACAACATAGATATAGTCCTAAAATGATTCTATGGGCTATTCAATTGTATTTTAGTTATCCAGCTGCTTACAATATGATACGTAACAGTGGTGTGTTGACACTACCTCACCAGTCATACTTAAGAAATATGAGTTCATCACTTAGTGGGAAAAATGAATTCACCACTAATCATGTTAATTGCTTAAAACGAAAGGTGTCTGCTCTAGATGAGTATGAAAGATTGGTAATTCTTCTTCTAGATGAAATTTATGTTAACCCATTGGTGTGGATTATAAAAGTGGAAATGTTGTGGGTTGTGCAGACAATTCTGATGAATCAGTTGTTGCCACTCCTGTACAAGCTTTTATGATTTCATCTGTTTTTCCCAAAAACAAAGATATTGCAGCCTTGATCCCTGTTAAAAATTTAACAGCTGATCAATTACATAAGTATACACGTAAAGTCATGGATATGCTTCATGAGTGTGGTTATAAAGTTCTCTGTATAATCTTTGATAATAACTCGGTTAATAGAAACAGGTACATAACTTTCTGTGGTGGCAACTTATTTCCATTCAAAAAAAGTCCTTATGATGATAACAAATAAATATTTCTACTGTTTGATTTATCCCACTTGCTGAAGTCAATACGTAATAATTGGTTGAACCAAAATTTGACTAACCATACTTTTTTCTTCCCTGACATATTTGATGATACCAAAATATCCTTTGTCAGTATTTTACATCTAAAGCAATATACCGGGTGTTCCAAAAATGACCGGTATATTTAAAAAATTGATAAAAACTAAACGGGCAGCGATAGAAATAAACCGTTTGTTGCAATATGGTTGGAACAACAGTAAATTTTCAGGCAGAGAAACTAAAAAATAGTTACAATTTTCAACAACAGATGGCGCTGCAGGCGATTTGAACGATATAGAAGAAAACCAAAGAAAACAGTCTGTGAGTTCGACGTGCGGATAGGGGCAGATGGATTCCTAATAGAAAAGAGAATCCTAGTAGACTTTTCTACCCACGAGTTTGATAGGGGAAAACACGAGCCCGCTTAGGGAAAAATGCATTAGAAGATGGGTTCGTGGGGAAAAGTACTTGGACGTTTTTAAGCAAGGGCCGCACTGCCTATTTATTAATCGTGCTGTCTGTTCTCTTGTTCTTTTTTTTTTTTTCGTTTTTTTTTTCTTTTGGTAATTGAAATGAAAAAATTGTCACAAACGTATTTATTATATATTATGTATGTATACTTAGAAGTTTTTAAGCATCGGTTACATAGCCACAGGGACCGATCTACACGGGACCAGGGCCGGCCCAAGGGGGGTGCGAATGTAGGCGATCGCCTAAGGCCCCGCTCCCGGGCTATTTTATTGCTATCTCATAAGACATGATAGAGAAGAGGCCCCGCTCTTGCGCTTCGCCTGGGGCCCCGCACGCCCCTCGGGCCGTCTCTGACGGGGCCCAGGGCACAGATACTTTTGGGGGCCCCTGCATAAAAATTTTCTGCAGAATATTACTTAATTAAATTAAGTTAAAACCAATTATCATTCCTAAGTTAGCCATATCTAAACATTTACAAATCAGTAAAATGTCACGACAGATACCACTTAGATGAATTTTTCGATTTTGAAATGTTTTTATGGGTATTTACAGCCGTCACACACCTTTGAAAAGATAAAAGGAAGAGCATGCTGAGGTGTCCGAACGAATTTGCGAATATCGAATTAATCGAATGTCAAATCGAATGCATAATTTTTAGCGTTGTTACATAAATTAAAAATTTTGAATATTTGTGATGAAATGGAGTAATCAGAAATTTTTCTCTTGAGAGATAATTTTAGTAGTTCTTATGATTACATAAAAGGAAGTTTTGGGGGACCTAAAAATCGGTGGCCCAGGGCAACCCAGGGCTCAACCCTGATAATCGTTGCTTCCCGATTGCCCAAATGCTACGATTGACACAGAAGGAGAAGGGTGCACTAACTTTAAGAGACTCGTTAGAGACGTACGTTGGAAAGCATAACCATTATTTTTAAAATGAAAGAAAAATGTATGAACTTTTTTAGGAAGTGGTTTGTAATCTGATTTATTTCTTTTTATTTATTGACATCCTTTTTAATAAAGTTAGAGGATATTGCCATGTTAGTTAAAATAATTGTGACGTCAAGTCATTATTAAGTATAAGCTATACTACATAGTAAGTAAAAAAATATTTATATATTCTAGTGGCGTAGGCAGAAATTTCCTGAGGGGGGGGGGTACGACTACTGCAATTCATGTATCGTAATGTGCTGTATACATATGTTGTGTATGCGTGTAGAAAATGCATTTTGTATGACAAAAAGTTACTCATGGGGGGGGGTTATAACCCCCACCCCCAGTAGCCACGCCACTGATATTTTCATATATGTAAGTAATAAATAGATTACTTTATAGTAACAATCGTTAAGACACATATATATGTATTTATAAATATATAATAAATCCATCTGTAACTATTATTAATGTCTCTTCGGAACAATCGAGAGGACAGCCGCCTGGTTAAGGGTCTCAATTAACAAAAATCCCAAATCAAATCAAATTATTAATTTTAATTACCAAAAGACAAGAAAAAAAGAGAGAACAAACTGCACAATTAATTGGGGGACTGATTTACGGCGGGGCATTCGGGGCACGTGCCCTGGGTCCAGGATTTTTAGGGTCCCCCCAAACTTCCTTTTATGTAATCATAATAGCTACTAAAATTATCTCTCAAGAGAAAAATTTCTGTCGTGACATTTTACTGATTTGTAAATGTTTACGTATGGCTAACTAAGGAATGATAATTGGTTTTAACTTAATTAAGTAATATTCTGCAGAAAATTTTTGTGCAGGGGCCCCCAAAAGTATCTGTGCCCTGGGCCCCGTGTAGATCGGTCCCTGTTGCCATGTAACCGATGCTTAAAAACTTCTAAGTATACATATATAATATATAATAAATACATTTGTGACAAATTTTTCATTTCAATTACCAAAAGAAAAAAAAAATCGAGAACAGGCCGCACGATTAATAAATAGGCAGTGCGACCCTTGCTTAAAAACGTCCAAGTACTTTTTCCCACATACCCTTCTAATGCATTTCTCCCTGCGCGAGCGCGTTTTCCCCTATCAAACTGGTGGGTAGAAAAGATTAAAGACCTAATAGAAAGTTTTTCTATTAGGTCCTATCCACACGTCGAACACACAGACTACGTTTTCTTCTATATCTTTCAAATCGCCAGCAGCGCCATCTGTTGTTGAAAATTGTAACTAATTTTGAGTTTCTCTGCCTGAAAATTTACTATTGTCCCAACCATATTGCAACAAACGGTTTATTTCTATCGCTGCCTGTTTAGTTTTTATCGATTTTTCAAATATACCGGTCATTTTTGGAACATCCAGTATATGATGATGAAAAAAAATCTGACCATCAAAACTGAGCCTAAATTAACAAGGAAAGTATTTTTCCCGTCTTCATTTGAGAAACAAAATGTTAAACACGTACTAAATCTTTTCCATGAAACAAATGCGGTTTTATTAGAGCAAAATTGTGCTGATTTCTTAAAAACCAAGACTTTCATAAAACATTTTCAAAGGTGGTGGAAAATAGTTGATTGCAAACATCCCTGTAAAGGAGAATATACCCGAGACCCGTTTTCTGACCCAATAACTAGTGCAGATCATCCAAACATACTATTTCTAGAGAAATTTTATAGATGGTTAAAAAAATGGGAAGGCATTGCTCATTTGTCTGTTACCGATAAAACTCAATTGTCAGTTCCTGAAAAAGGTGGTATTCTGTCAAAAGAAACTGAACTTGCTTTAAGCCGTACTACAAAGTATCTGATAGACATATCTAAATATATGCTAATTTAAATGTGAAATATGTTCTTGGGAAATTTCAAACCGACAGCTTAGATGCATATTTTGATCAATACCGCCAAATGACTGGCGGAAATTATAATATTTCAATACGGCAAATATTAGAATCGGACAAAAAATTTTAAGCTTAATTAAACTGTATTCAAAACATGCAGGGAACTTCAGTGTAAAGTTACTTGATTTTTCTGAAGATGCCAATAATACAATTGATGACTCAAAAAATTATGAAAAAATTTTGGATGCAATACATCTTTCTAACACATGTGAAATTTCTTCAACGATGTCTGTTTTGATATATATAAGTGGATATATTGCTTTTAAAGTACGAAGTCGAGTACTTTGTAATAACCGCATTTCCATTTCATCATCGAAAGACACCATTGAATGTGATTTTCCATCTGAAGAGTTGTTCAAATACATGCTACAAACTGATCGGGGAGGACTTAAATAGCCAACTGAATTTGCACTGAGTATTGTGCTCACAGTGTTTTCAATTTTTGAGGTGTTAATTTCCGAAAGTTATGAATCAAACTTCTTAAAACAAGTCAATTTAAAACATATTTTGGTGACTCTAGCAATGGAGAATATTACTATCACAAACAGTATTGGTGTAACAATGTGTTCATGTGGTATATCTAGCGATATGTTATGCAAAAAATGGATTTCTACTATGGTGAATATTTTGCTAAATAATTATTGTAAAGCTTGAAATGAGAAATTGTTAAAAAAAAAAAAAAAAAAAGAGAGAGAGAGAGAGAGAAAACTATCTACTTTGTCGGGTACTTAAAGTAAGTAACTGTTTGTTCCTATTTTAATTATGCAGGTGATACGATACATTGTTAGACGTAAAATTATATTATTATATTATTTAGTTCTTTTACGGGTAAAAACTATTTCGTTAATGTAAAAAATGATAGTAGGTGTAAATTGAATGAAATTTGAAAATATATTAGTTTTGTTTTATTAAGTTGATGAGTTTATATATTCTACTCCTGGAAAATAAAATTACGAAAAGTTAAAACTTAAGTATCGTGTCTGTAAATATATATATATTATTAGTCCAAAATCCCAGGGCCCCCAGACCTTATGTATTTTCTCATTTTCAAAATGTATACGATAGAGTAGTGTTAGTTCGTACAGTAAACGTATGCATACTTACTAGCTTGGGCCGACGGCCAGTTCTCAGGTATCACGCTACAGGTGCGTAAAAATAATAGTACTAACTTTACTTATTTTCTCAGAGCTGATTTTTACGTATGTTGTATAGAATATTGTTACAAATTTTGAATCAATACTGCCAGACACTTTCTGTGGGCGGTAATTGTCGCCAGACGCCTTGAAGCCCCCCCCCCCCCTAAAAAAATAATGTAACTTTACTTATATTCTCAGTCTTGATTTTTATATAAGATACTCAGTTAACTATTTCAATACTTTTTGTAAGCTGCCAGACCAATCGGATGGGCCAAACATCCCCCAGACATCCCTAAAGGGTCGCTATGCGTATGGGAGCGGGCGGGATAATTAAATAGTTTTGAAACAAATCTTTAAAAAACTTGTTATAAAGAGTCTAATGGAAGTCTTCAGTAATAAGTAAGTAATATTTTCACGCTTAATTATTACGATAATTATTGAATAATAAAATATAAGTACATTTGAACTCTTAGTGAAAATTATGACTAAACTGTTGTTGACTTATGAAGAATGTGTTTTATTGGAGATATTCAGGAAATTTATGGTTTTAAACAGCAATTAGTTTAATAAAATAATAGTTTATTGGGTACTTACGTATTATCCCGACGGTCCGCCAAAACGAGCGATTTTTCGCCAAGATAAATGCCGGACACATAAAATTATTGATGGTTTGGAATACGATTGGCAGCAGTTTGTCAATCCGAGATAAAACTTTTACCGCCATTTCTCCAAGAAGAGTAAAAATTTCAAAACAATTAAAAAGCACAAAATGGGTAATAACATCTACACCGTTTGCACGATCCGCTTGAATTTTTTCATAATTATGCAGAAAAATATAGAAAACAATCTGCACTACTTTAAAAATTTGAAAATCCACCCGTTCTCCCATTTCAAAGCCATTTTTTGCTATTTTCAGCTTCATTTTATTTCCGAGAGTCAAGAAAGTAAATCATTTGCATGACAAAATTAAGCTCTGCAAGTGAAAAATATGTCATATTGACGTCACCGTTATCTGGCTTTGAAAGGAAAATTGTGATTCATTCGTTTAAAATAGTTTTTCCAGATTGCACAGTTTAATTTTTTATTTAGAAATAAATCATCTGCATGGATCTAAGAATAGCTTCGTACAAAAAACGAAATCGTTCGAATGCGAAAAGTTTCCTCGCGTTTCAGAGGAGCATTAAATTCGATTTGAGTAAAAATAGAATATGAACTTATTTACTTTAGGTTGACAAAGATGAACTATATTGAGTGGAGACCTATTTTCGTCAAACTAGTTTTTTCTACAGCCCCTTGTAACTGTGTCCACGACGGGCTTGACTTATAGTAGGAGAAAAAAATGATGCTCATAGATATCTCTCTCACGCTCAAGCGGACGAATAATGACCTTGCGTGCATACACATAGCGACCCTTTAGAGGTGTCTGGGGGGATGTTTGGCAGCTTACAAAAAGTATTGAAATAGTTCACCGAGTATCATTTACAAAAATCAAGACTGAGAATATAAGTAAAGTTACATTATTTTTTTTTTTGGGGGGGGGGGGGGGCTTCAAAGCGTCTGGCGACAATTACCGCCAACAGAAAGTGTCTGACAGTATTGATTCAAAATTTGTAACAATATTCTATACAACATACGTAAAAATCAGCTGTGAGAAAATAAGTAAAGTTAGTACTATTATTTTTACACACCTGTAGCTAGTGGTACCTGAGAATTGGCCGTAGGCCCAAGCTAGCAAGTATGCATACGTTTACTGTACGTACTAACACTATTCTATCGTATACATTTTGAGAATGAGAAAATAAGTAAGGTCTGGGGGCCCCGGGATCTTGATCTGTATATATTTATTACTCCTTTCATTAACTGCGCTTTCTTGTTATAGATTTATCGATTTGTAATAAACGCTACTTTATAAATACTCTGTATTATTTCTTTTACGATAGTAATGATCCGGAAAACCTGACAATTTGAGTAGTTCATAATGTAAAAATATATATCTAAATGATTACAAACTCAGCTGTTCGAGCCACGTCAGGGCGGGGCCGTCGTTATTAGCAACCGGGCCTGCTTCTTCGTTGCCACCGGAAGAAATGAGTGAAACATTGAGGCCTAATATTTACATTTGCGCTGTTCGATTGTATGCGATTTGGGATTATAAACGTTAATTTATTTTATAATTAAAAAACAATTTTGTTATAGTTTTGTCATAATGATTTAATGACAAGGTGTTTTAGATGTAGGTAATAATTTTTTGAAGATTGCGCTTTTTTTATGGAAATAAATCAACGAATTCAATCATAGAATTCGAACTTTAAGTTCTGAATGTAAAGGTAAGTGTACACTTGTATTTAGAAATTCTACAAATTTATAGGATATAAAGCATGTTTTGTGAATTAATATTCATGTGTTATTTATAAATCATTTTAATCTGAAATCGTTTAACTTGGGTAGTTTATTATTCTAGTAAATAAGCGTGCGTTGTAATACTAGTTAGACATTCTTATCTGTTTAAATCTTTCAGTTGAAAATGTCATTTATCATTTATTATAAATGCAACTAAATGTGTGATATTGGTTTCAGTGCAGAAGTATTGTAAAATATGTTATTAATTTTTGCACATGTTTATGTAGAAACTTAAATTGAAGTTAATATTTTCTATAAGCGTTCATCATACTCAAATTCAAAGTTCCATTTAGATAATGGCTATAATAAAAAGTAATTAATTCAGAGATCGTTTGTTTTTAGTTTACTACAGTGTTTAGCGCAACTTGTGAAAAGGGATCTTGAAATTTTTCAAGTCCTAGAGCTGTTAGTTTATCTTAATTTGTATTCAAAGTCCGTGGAGCAGGTTTTTTTTTTTTTTTTTTAAGCTATAACCCTAATATACAGCAATGCAGGGACGAAAACATTTGTTTTCAATCGCCAGTTAATAATAACTTTTAAAAAAGGTGTTGGAATATTAGTGGTATTTCCTAGTATGGTTTTCTAAAATTTATAATTTTTCTTTGGAGAAGAAAAAATATATGGAACTAACACTGAAAATTATAAATCATTTTTATTTCGAATGGTAAAATTTCCGATAAATAAACTCATTTGAACTAACCAAAATAAAAACAGTTAACAAACGTGTTTTATCATACACTGTTATGTTATTCTTAATCCTTTTGATATATTTTATCTCCCCTTTAAGTTCGTACTACTATTTATGGAACACCCTTTAGTTTGTATTTCATTCTAAATGTTTCTCGTTAAATTAATTTACATTATTTTTCATGTAAATACCAAGGACTTGCAGTGCACAGGTTGTACTTATAATTATAGCAAACATTCTTCTGATACCTACGCCTTACAAAAGATTAAAAATTAAATAGTATATCAGTACTTAAATTTTGTATACGTGAATTGTAAATATCAAATATTTTAAATTCTATTTCAGCTCCTCGTCATATATTTTGTTAATATATTAACCGAACAATATTTAATAAATGAAAATTTAATAACTACTAGTTAAATTAATTTAAAAAGTAATAATGGTTGTAACTGCTTTGAAAATGTGAAACTTAAACATTCAGTATAAAGAAATGCATAAAAATGTCTGTATCATTTGTGCATTCGTTTACTTTAATGTATACTAAAAGTCAGCTTAATTTGTTCATGTATATTAAATATCAAGCTAAAATAATTAATCATGAGAGTGAGCACTTCGTTTTTCCTTCAAATTATATGTATCTATTTACTTTAATGTCCACGTGTATCATAGTAAAGAAACTGTTAATGAGTTCGTACTTGAATTAGTAACACAATCACTACTTAAAACTACATTTAATAACGTTTCAAAGCATCGGAAAGCTTAAAAATTGCTTGATGTATACGGGAAGACGCGAGCATCCGTAGGCCTCTTTGGATGACTCATCGAAATACACTCGCAGGCCCGTTACTAATAGCGAAGGCCCCGGTCAGGGGGATATCCCCTGAACCCCTCTAATTTTTTAGTTTCATTATTGCCATATTAAAACGATATTAATTTCGTCATTCTATCGCTCATCTTTCGCGTATTTCGCCTGGTAACCGTATGTTGAAATTTTTATGAGTGTAACCTATTTGTAGAAAAATACATGTGATGCATATTCTACAGCTTACGAAATAGTGTAACAATAGATTAAAGCTGTTGTGAAATAATAGTATTTAAATACAAGTACAATTATGTCGCATATTTTTATGTTGCATTTTTGGGACACAGTTTTCAATAAAGGGTGTTGAGAGATGAAATGACATATTCATTAATAAGCTTATTTCAGTATATTACGAAGATTATACATTAAAATTATAGCAGTATTCAAATATTGTATGTGAGTTGTAGTTGTAAATATCAAATATTTTTATTTTTATGTCAGCTCTTCATCATTTAATCTGTTTATTTAAAACTCGGCAAGATTTAAAACACTTATATTTAATAGCGTTTAGTCAATTTTATTTTTAGAAAATGATAATAGTTGTAACTGTTTGGAAATTTTGAAATATTCCTTTATCCTAAGAAATGTATAAAAATGTCTTTCTCATTTGTGTATTTATTTATTTTAAAGTATATTAAATATCCACTTTTGAAACAAAAATAAGCAATCGTGAATCGTAAGAGTAAGCAGTATTTTGTTTTTCCTTCATATTATATGCATCTATTTTCTTAACGTCAATATGTATCATAGCAAACAAATTTATCATGAGTTCGTACTTGCATTAGTAACACAATTACTACTTAAAAATACATTAAAAATAACGTTTGAAAGCACTAGAAAGCTTAAGAAATGCCTGATGTATACATGAAGACTCGAGCATCCATACTCTTCTTTGGATGGCTCATCAAAATACACGCGTAGGCCCGTTAGCAATTGCGAAGGCCCCGATCTATCCCACTATAAATAAAATGCTCCGATACATATAAGCATTAGGAAAATAAATAACAAAAATGTTGAGGGACATATTACTTAAAAAATGCGGAATGAAATGAACGATTGAATATTAAAAAATATAATTGAAATATTATTATCCTACATGATATTACTATTATCGAACTATTGCATTTCTTTTTCCATCTGGATTCAATAATCATTTTTATGCTCTTATGACATTCTTGTTTGTAGGGTTTAATATGAAAATTTCCATGTACGGTATAAAAAAGTTTTCGAAATAGGGGGCCCCCAATGAACTTTTGCCCAGGGCTCCCAATTCGACAAACGGCCCCTGTCCTTACAAGCAGACTATGTCTGTTTTAGTTTAAGTAAACAAACATTATTTTGTTGTTTTTTCCAAAATTTATAACGAGGGTATTATTATGTGTCACACATTGCCACGTTTGTGATGCCGACATCACATATTGCTTTTTGTCACTAGTCTATAACCCCTGTCCTGTATTTTATGCGGTGCAAGTTATATACATCCCCCACATCCACTCATAGCATTTCAGCTCTTTGTGGTTTATGACTGCAGCTTTGCTAATTCTTATTCTGTACGTTAAAAAGAAATTCTTTTGCAGCTGCTCTCTTTGGGCGAGGCTGTTAATTTTTGCTTTGTTCAGCAGTCTCCCAGAGATGTCATGATCGAGTTGTTCTTCACTGACACGTTTTGGTAACCCTTTTAAATTTCTGCGCCTAATTGTTTTGTTTACTAATACATTGATTTATTCCTAACCGCTCTGGATGCGTTCGCCTATTTTTGTATATTGGCATATTTTTGTTAGCGCTGCACTGCCAAGTTTGTAAGTTAAGGCTTTTTGTTTCACTCCGTGAGAACTTTAGCTCCTGTTCTTATTTTTGGTAGGTCGCATAAAATCGGCAGTCCATCCCCGCCCCCTAGCCATCCAATTTATTTATAAGATGTTTGCCTGTATTAAATAAAATCACGTTAAGTCGTCTTGCTGGAGAATTCTCTCTGTGTTATTGCCTTTTTACACAACGTAAAAATGGATTACTACATCCTCTAATATTTGTCTACCTCTTTCACGGCCAACGAAGTAAAACGCCCAACACTGCATCAAAACTTTCATCTACTTATACACTGTCTAGCAATAAGTATTTGGACACCTATGCAAACGACGATATCTGCGGTCGTGAGGTACGTCACGGACTCCGCCGGTATATATCGTGTAGGAAACAGCATCAGCATTAGTCGCATGCAAGTTGCCGCGCAGTTCGGAGCTCTCTGATTTCGAGAAAGGTATAGTTATCGGGTATCACAAATGTGGCCGATCCTTAAGGGACATATCTAGCGATCTGAAGTACCCAAAATCGACAGTGGCCTATGTGATTAAGAAATGGAAGGTGAGCGGTGATTGTCGGAATGTGCCCCGAGTCGGCAGACCAATGAAACTGGGAGACCGACGAGTGCTGTCCAGAGAAATTCGGAAGAACCGCACCGAACCGATGGCCCTCATCCGTGAGGAGTTTCAACGGGCATCCGGGAGTATTGTTTCAATGAATACCATCCGTATGGAAGCACATCTGCTTGGTCTTCATGGTCGTGCTGCTGCCCATAAACCTTTGATCACAAAGTCCAACTGCGCTGCTCGGTTAATGTGGTGCTAAGCACATCGAAATTGGACCGTAGATCAGTGGAAACGGGTTCTTTGGAGCGACGAATCAAGGTTCACCCTTTACCAGTCGGATGGCAGGGTCTGGGTCTGGCGTCTGCCTGGAGAAAGTCTAATGCCAGAATGCATTGTGCCAACAGTCAAGTTCGGCGGAGGTGGAATTATGGTCTGGGGGTGTTTCTCCTGGTGTGGACTGGGACCCTTGGTCCCCATTCATGGTAAGCTCAACGTCGATGCCTACTGCACTATTTTGGATGACAATATGCTTCCTACGTTGTGGCAGTTTTACGGGTTGGACCCCTGTTACTTTCAAGACGACAGTGCCAGTTGTCATGTTTCGAGGTTAACCAAGGCTTGGTATGGTGCCAATGGAGTTTATTGAGACTGGACTGGACTGCCAAGACCTAAACCCTATCGAGAACCTCTGGGACGAGTTAGATCGCCGAATTAAGGGGTGCGCTACCCTTCCAAAATCGGTGAAAGAACTTCTGTGTCCACTCCAAGCCGAGTGGAAGACAATACCCCTAGCTGTAATACAAAGACTTGTGGAAAGTATGCCCCGGAGGGTTCACGCTGTAATTGCCTCTCGTGGAGGCTCTACTAACTATTGATTTTGAATATAGTTTTTCTTTTCTATCACAGGTGTCCAAATACTTATTGGTAGACAGTGTATAACTAAGGGCCAAGGCCCCTAGACTCGCTACGCTCGCTTTTCGTATGAGGCATACGGTCAATAATAAGGCTTATTCGTAAAAAAGACAGAATTTCAACAACAGAATTCCCAAGGATTGAATCAGGTAGAATGTTACTGAGCTACACGTTGCTTGGTTCTTGCATGTTCATTGGTACATAAAAATTTAAACTTCACACTATAGTAGACCACTTCCCCATATAACGGTAGATATTTTGTTGTAGGAATCCGTGTTCTAGGGGTCCTGAGCTATACTCCACTTGGAGTGCGGACCGTATAATCGCTTTTTCCGCGTATAATCGCTGGAAAAATTATTTGCACTCCTCAGAAACACAATGATATTTAATGTTACCATTCAAATTAGGAGTTAAAGCGTAATAAGAGCAGAACATCTGTTTGAGCTGTATTTTTAATTATGTAAAACCTATTGGACACCTTGCGTATTTGCCACCCATTTCGATTTTTTATTATTTGGCGACTTGCGTATATGTATAGTTAATAATGAGCTCTAAGAAAACAGTACTTCACGTGTTTTCTTTGATAAGCACAAAGGAACAACTAGGATAGTTTGCCACTGATGGCGACTTTTCATTATTTGGCGATTTACTGCTCATGCAAGGTTCCCGGAAAACCGTTATCCATATTTTCATTTACATAATCCTTTGCAGATTGGCGTATTTAGCAACACGAATTATATCATCTCGCCGTGCTGGTAAATAGGCATAGCCCAGACAGCACATGAGCTTAAATCAAGCTTGAATTTGACGTATTAATACAAGCTTGACATATCAATCCATTAGCTTGATTATTGCGCTGATGGCGCCATCTGTCGCTGTAGGCGAGAAGGAGAATGGATATTGGAAAGTCTAAGGGGAAGGAATGGAATGGGATGAGCCCCTCTGAAGTGTAACACGAGGGGAGTTTTAGTTTTATTTACATCTAATTAACATTAGTAATTCCATTAACTAATTAATTAGCCCTAAAAATAAATTATAATATAATTAACAAAATTTAGTTAGTTAATATACTTCACTTTATGGGTGATAGAGTGAGGCGCAATCCGGCCTCCACAAAATAATTAATCAGTTATAAATGTACTTGACCATAGAATTAAAAAAAAAGATTCTATATTTCCAAATATGGAAATTCTTCAAAATAAAATACAATTATACTACGAAATTGATTTCAAAATCAGTCGTTTGTCTCGATTTTGGCCAGCAGTATTGCTCAACATGAGTGTTGCGATATCGAAAGTTTTAAAACGTATCCTGCTTTTAAGTTTATATTATGCTTATTTCCCTATTATTAGTCTATAAATCACACATAACATTATTTTAATTTTGTGGCATCCAATGGAAAAATAAAAGACACAGATCAACATATCAGAAAATAGATCTCGCCAGAAAACGGCGTGAACAGTCACTTCAAACTTTAGGCATATCAGCTCAACTCGGATTGGCTGAGTGGTTATGACGCTGGCCTTCCAACCCAAAGGTCCCGGGTTCTATTCTAGCCAAGGACGCATGATGGAAACCGATTAAATTGAAATTTCGGCGTAGAGGGGGAAATGCGTGGCAAAATAAAATATGTGGGGCGAGTTCGCCGACCGGCGCCCCGTGTAGTTAGGTTTTTTTTTTTTAGGAAAATTTTTTAAGTTTGAAATTAAGCTTGCTATGTCCAGCTTGATTCAAACTTGAAATGTCAAGCTTAATGCAAGCTGGGCAAGTGTAAACTAGAATACTTGATTCAAGCTTGCATTAAGCTTACACGCTTGAAATTTTCAAGCTTAATTCAAGTTTACTGACTTGATAAATCAAGCTTGCTGCAAGTTTGCTGTACTGTCTGGGAGTTAACGCCACCAAATATGTCTACTGGTAGGAAATACTCCAGCTGGACCGAACCGCCTTTAAAATAATCTGCACTTTAATTATTTTTCATTTTCAAGATACTGGGTTCCAGCATTCTGGAACTCGAAGCTTATTCAGCCTGCTTGGAAAGATACTATTTTGTCAGATCATTCCTAATGCCAAGATGGCGCTTTTAAAATCATCTACAATTAGTTATTCTGTTTTGGAAAAACTAATAGTTGCTAATTCTAAACTCTTGTTGTCTAAGCGAACTTACAATTTGAAAATTCTTAACTTTTTAACACACTTAGAGTTGTTTATTTCATATACTTTATAATTTGGCGTAAAATGGGCGTAATTCTAACTCAGGTTTGTAAATTTCACGCGATTCTACATACTTGGAAACGCTTTGTTGCAAAGGAATGAAGGATTTTATGCCAAATCTGGCAACCATTATGTTTATTTTTTGAGTTTTTTTATTAATATCTTCTAAAATAATTCGATTTTCGAAATTTAAGTCTACTTAGCAGGTTTCTCGGAATTTTTCGAATCTGTGGGCACCTTAGTCGAAACTCAAATCTCCACGGTTTAGGAGAAGATAGGCCAACAAGCTTTGACAGACGTCTTTACTTTTTTTTTAGAATAGAGCGATACGCTAGCGTATGTGGTACCAAAATCGACGATATTTCTATGGTAATTACAGCAACAACGTGATGTAAAAATTAGCATAGTAACAATAACACACGTGCAAATATCCAAATAACAGTTCAATGCCGTTAAATGAAGCTAGCATATTCTTTACTGGTTACGTATGTCACGCAGTAGCTAGATTACAAAATAACAATGCATACGCGAAAAAGCAAAATCTTTCGGATATTTTCACAGTGCGTTTGTCGCACATTAAAAAAAAAATCTCCTTTCAGTGGTCTGAAGCATATTTTAGCCATTTCCTGTTCCTTTTATAGTGCGAGATCCCGTATAAAAAATATATACCCTCATCTGTTATTTAATGATGATAAAGATCACATGCTAGATAATACATCCATTGATACATCGCACATAGGTTGCCTAGCTAAATCGCGTACCGATGATGTTAAATAATTAAATTTTTAATTAAATTTTTTCGATCAACCTCCCCCATCTGTCATTTATGAAAATCGAGCATTAGTTGAGAGAATATGCCCCAACGAATTGAAAAAATATGGGTTGCCTACTTTCTCCTCTGCCCGACTATGGGGTTGCCAGGTACAAAGAGGCCAGTAAACGTTGTTAAAATACCCTCATCTGTTATTTAATCGAATTACATATCAAATGAAAGGTTATTTTATTCCCAATCCAACCGTATTAGGTTGCCTTATCAAAAAGGTGGCTGAATCCATGGTTGCCTAGATTTTAGATGCAATATTTCCAGCGCGGTGAGAGTAACACAGAGCAGGCACCTGAGTCACACTCAGGCAGTGTGAATTTTGAAATAAAGTTTTTTTCGCTCCACCCTACTATACATAATTATGAAATAATAAGTTTTTTGTTCAAAACGTACATCTTTCAAAAGGATATTTTCCCGATCGTATAAGCGTGGATTAAAGCAGGCATTTTGGCATTTGGTATCCGACGTACCAAATCTGGTTTCTCTCGATCACCTATTGACATAACGTTAGAACAGACCATTAATGCTGATGCTTCAAATCACTTAACACATAATTTTGCCGCAGAGTCCATATCAGCCCGACAAAGATGCACACTTAGTCATAGCATAAGGACCAAAATTGTATCCACCGTTAAAGAGCAAGTCGGTCTATCGCACAAAGATGATATACCAGTCATGCTTTGAAGAAAAGTCGAATCAAAAAGGATAACGAAAGTCTTCAGAATATCATTGAGACGATACGAAATACACTGAATCTCTTCGTTGAGAGTATCGATAAAAATGTTCTGTTTAACATTTCAACTAGTAAGGCAGCATCTTCTGAAGTTGGTGATTTTCTAATCAACGTTAAGTCGGTTGGAAATCAACAAAAATTGATGTTTATTTCAGAATGCATTTCCACTCCCGGAAGGTTCGAAAAACCGATAAAGCGTAACAAAATCCCGAATTTCGATTAGTATTGAGAAAGACATTACTTGCGATTAGTATTGAGAAAGAAATCAACATGGAGTACTGCTTAACGTTTTCTTTAGCGCCTGTGCCGCCTGCTCTTTTCTCGTGTACTGGTGAATTGCTAAAAAATGACAAATCCAAACTAACCCAAGTATTGAAGTCTAATGTCGAAGCTGTTGAGCCTACCGGTATCGATATCGAAGTAATAGACGGTTTTTATTACTTGTATGTTATTGGATCATCTATGCCGCAGACATTTGACAAAGTTGCTGAATCGATCTTAGTAAAATTATGCTCAACTAAAGCCCCTGAAATACACATAATTTTTGATAGGCACATAACACACTCCATCAAAGACAGTGAACGTCAGAATCGGCTAGAGTTCAACAGACCGTACGTTATCCAAGGATCTCTTCAGCCAAGACCTAGCGATTTTCTTGGAAATCTAAAAAATTACCGTTTTAAAGAATCCCTGGTAGAATTCTTGGCTGATTACTGGGACAATGATGATCTAGTGTTAATAATTGAAAACAAAAAATTTTTTATAACGGTCGGAGAACACTGTTTTTCTTACTATACAATCGGAAATTACGTCGTGAAACGTGAAGAAGGAGATTATAGATGTCCGCATGAAGAGGCAGATACGCGGATAATGCTCCATATATCAAAAGCGCCACCTAATTCAAAAATATTTGTCAAAGCGAATGATAACGATGTCTTGGTAATTTTACTGGCCACTATCCAGAAAGTCCCACAGACTCAAATTTGGTTGTCTGGTTCATCATCAAAGAAAAGCAATAAGAAAGATCTTCATTGTATTAACTGTACTGAGCTTGCGATGAAATTGGGTTCTACTCTATGCTTGGGTCTGCCAGCTTTCCACGCATTTACGGGCTGTGATTATACAGCTGCATTTTATAACAAAGGGAAAGTCAATCCTTTTAAAATATTTTCAAGACGAACGGATTTTCAGGAAATATTCGCATCATTGACGGACCCAGCAGATGTACTCGTCGAAGAAAAAATTCAACGTGTCCAGGAGTTTACTGCCCTTATTTATAGGATCAAACAATGTTATAACATCAATGATGCTAGATATCAGCTGTTCCAAAAAACATATGCAATAAACAAAGACAAAGAGCGTTTTATGCAGAAGATTAAAGGCATCGGCCAGATTAAAGGCAGGCCAGAAGATTCCATCATACTGGATCTCACTCAAACAGAAAATTTTGCGCACAATCTATGTAAATTCAGTGTGGCTGCACGCAACTGATGCATGCTGCGTCAAATTAAATCCTGAAGATTGTGGTTGGTTTTTGGATGGCTACTTGAAGCCTACATGATCCGTAGGGGACCCAACACCCTTACAAATTGAGGATATACTAAGAGAATCAAAACAAAAAGAAAATGATGAAGAATTAGAATTCGATTTTGACATAGGCACTTCTGACGAGTCAGAATCAGAATAAGTTTTTTATATAAAACATTTTTACTGAGATATTTAGGTATTGTTAATTTTATGTATGAATTCAAAAAAATGTTGGTGTCATTTTGTGATATTTTATTTTATCTCACTTTTATCAGTATTTAATCCACGCTTACACGATCGGAAAAATATCCTTTTGAAAGATGTACGTTTTGAACAAAAAACTTATTATTTCATAATTATGTATAGTAGGGTGGAGCGAAAAAAACTTTATTTCAAAATTCACACTGCCTGAGTGTGAACTCAGGTGCCTGCTCTGTGTTACTCTCATCGCCGCGCTGGAAATATTGCATCTAAAATCTAGGCAACCATGGATTCAGCCACCTTTTTGATAAAGCAACCTAATACGGTTGGATTGGGAATAAAATAACCTTTCATTTGATATGTAATTCGATTAAATAACAGATGAGGGTATTTTAACAACGTTTACTGGCCTCTTTGTACCTGGCAACCCCATAGTCGGGCAGAGGAGAAAGTAGGCAACCCATATTTTTTCAATTCGTTGGGGCATATTCTCTCAACTAATGCTCGATTTTCATAAATAACAGATGGGGGAAGTTGATCGAAAAAATTTAATTAAAAATTTAATTATTTAACATCATCGGTACGCGATTTATCTAGGCAACCTATGTGCGATGTATCAATGGATATATTATCTAGCATATGATCTTTATCATCATTAAATAACAGATGAGGGTATACATTTCATATATCGGATCTTAGAGTATTATATTTTTGTAGTCAAGGATACGTATTAAATAATGCAAACGTACTATAAAACACCAGGTTGCTAACTTTGGCACATTAACCCCGCAGCTGCTGCAATTAAGAAGCATTTCTGTAGGAATTTGTACAACACGTTATCACCCAATACAGTATTTTTATAGTAATTTTATGAATGGAAATGTCACCAATTATATCTTTTTATACATCTTGCAAAGTTGGTTCTTGGCTTTGCCCCCATGGCCTTTATCAGCTTTTATTATGACACCCAAAATTTTTAGCAACCCTAACCTAAATAAATTTAATGAAGAATACTGTTAAAACAAAGAAACATGATTTTTGTTTAAATGACTCCGATAATTTGGCCAACACTGCACAGAGTATATAGAACAGTAAGGTATGGGGCCGACGAAGCTGGCCGCCTTGGAGGCTAGTTATTAATGAATAGATATATAGCTGAAATACGTAATTAATAAACTGAAATTTGTTGTAGAATTTATAAAGAGCTTTGGGGCTACATTCAAAGTAAATATTGCATTGGCTTTTAATTGTTTTAACTTGGCCTTAAATAGGCTTAACTTTGAAAAATGCCATTACCAAGGCGCTCTGAAAACATGAAAGTGACTTTTTGGTCAGAGTTTTTATGTAAAGGATAGTTTTAGACTTAAAAAAAAAATCATATTATTATTTTTAGTCAAGCACGCCCTAAGCATTTTATTATAAGGACTAATTTAGGCTCGTATAATTAAGTTATTATTATGATCACATCAGTGGCGTAGCCAGACATTTTTCATGGGGGGGGGGGGTTACGATTACTGCAACTCACATATATGTATAAGCGTGTGTGAAGAATATACCTTTTGTATGGCAAAAAATTCCTCACGGGTGGCTATGAGCCTCCTATCCCCCTACTTGGCTATGCCACCCGTTCACATATGTCATTACTATGCCTCAAAGAAAATTTGAAAAAAATCGAGAAATGTGAACCTGTAACCACCACCCTTTGCTACCCAAATGATTAAAGCTATAAAATTAAGGCAAAAAACGATCTATGCTGGTAATTTTCTTCATGATACCAGACATAGATAATTGCTTAGCATAAAGAATTTGGGATTTAAAACAACAACAACAAAATTAATGTCTTTTTAGATCAAAATTGCACTTTATCTGAGATTGGCCAACCTATGTCAAAAAAGTTCTGTTATGTAAAAGTATTGTTGACAATCTGTCTAATTTTTAATTTACCTTCTCCTACATTTGCAGTTCGAAGCCGATGCTTCCTATCTGCATATGCAGGTGTTTCACTACAAAGTTATAGTTGGTGTATGGGGGATAGAGGTGACTCGGAATTGCGTAGCAGTGCAGGGTCCGACAGATCGTAGTAGCAAGCTGTGGTGCAAAGAAGCAGAGAAAATGAACAGAAAGCATTTTGTTGAAAGGTTGTACTACAGAAGGTGTTCGAAAATAGGACCAGAAGTGGTCAGACAGTGGCGCCAGATAGCTTTCCATAAGTTTTGGAAGATTCCTGGTATTTCTCGTATACACCCGGCAGTCTTGCGGAAGATGGCAAGAAGGTTGCGTGAACAGCGATACTCCTCATTTGCGCACGGGTTCCCGAAGCAGTAGGATGAACACGTATTCCCACAATGAACTAACTGGTCCACATGGTGGTCGCGTATGGAACTGCGGACTGTAACGGGCACTGCTTGGAGGTTGTACCCAGAACTATACCACACAGGCGTGCTTTACATCACATGATCATCGCAAGTGTGAACAGAAGGTTAGAGACTGGTTGTTTAGCGAGAGGAACAATGGACATTCACAAAAGTAAGTTACACTTGTTCCTCGACGGATGGCAACATTGCGAAACAAGACCGAAGCTTAATCAGATGATAGTTCAGTTCCACGGCTTCCAACGGTAGCAATTTCATTCGGATAGTGGCAATCGTTGGTGCGTACTAAGAGAAGGAAATGCCGCGTAAACTCGAAGCTTACTCCAAGGGGTGCCAGTTCGGGACTGTACGGTGGATGTTGCCAGACCTCCCATCCGAAGCTGCAAGCCAAATCCTGTGTTGTGCGTGCCTTGTGAGGTCTTGCATTGTCATGCAAGAGGACAATGCCTTTGCTTGAAGCGTTTTGCCCACAAAAACGTAGTGTGCCGCGTACTTCAACGTTGGAGTAAGCTTCCAGTTTACGTGGCATTTCCTTCACGTAGCACGTACCAAAGATTGTCACTATCCGAATGAAATTGCTACCGTTGGAAGCCGTGGAACTGAACTATCGTCTGATTAAGCTTCGGTCTTGTTTCGCAATGTTGCCATCCGTGGAGGAACAAGTGTAACTTACTTTTTGAATACCCCTAGTACAATGAATCGAGAGCGACCGGCGAGAACACCTGGCAATGGGGAGTTGGCCTTTACGTCTGGCATAAGATAGTCAAAGTAAGAGTAGTTGAGCAATAGGCCAAGAAGTGAAATTTTCTCTCTCTTTCTACTGTCTGGAGCACTTTACTGGCTACAAGGATACTGCAAGAGAGTACAGCTGAGAGCGCATTTGCTTTTTCCGTATTGTTCGCGGATAAAGCATACTTTAAATGTGAGGGAGTTTTTATCAGCATAACGCCCATGTGAGGATTTGAGAAAACCCCATGGTACGCCACAACGTGCAGCTCAACGGCGTTCCTCGCTCATTGTTTGGACCGGCATTCTTTGAGGCTACCTCATTGTACTGTATCATTTGTCCAATACTTTGGACGATAAGGAATACCTGATCTTTCTGCAGAAAGTCTTGCTCGAATTCCTTCACGCAGCACATATTCCTCCATCGTTGAGCCACTTCATGTGGTACCAGCATGACAGGGCTCCAACATATTATACGAATGACGTCCGCCGACACCTCGGCGTAACCTATGGACAGCGGTGGATCGTGGTGGTTCGGTGCATTGGTTTGTCAGATCGCCGGACCTATCATGTATAGACTTCTTCTAGGATTAAATAAAGAGTTTCGTTTATCAGGCCTATATTCCTTCAGCTGAAGACCACGCGGTTTCGGATATCTGTAGTTGCCGGGAGGACCCACGACACGCCAGGAATTTTCAAGAACATAAGGAATTCTATGCGGCGCCCGTGACAAGGATGCCTGAAGACTTCTGGTCGTAATTTCGAACACCTACTGTAGTACAACCTTTCAATACAATGTTTTCAGTTCCATTAATGTGTTGGTGTTTCTATTCTTTATACCATAGTTCACAATGACTGCATTTTCAATCCTGCATTGATATGAGATTCCTAGTCGTCTCTGCTTCCTCCCCGACATCTCCTTAAAGTTATCTCGATCTGGTATTGAAACACCCTGCATACAAGAGCAATAACGATTGTAGCCATGTCTTGGCATTTTAACATGGAGAGAGCACATTTATTTAATCATATTACTGAAAAAACACGAAATATAATACATCAATAAAGTTTTCCCGCCCTAAATTTCTTACTAATCTTCAGATTTTATTGTAACATCATGCAAAATATAAATATCTTGAAAATGACAGCACGAAATTTAATTTACACAGCACTCATACAGCTTTAGACGACAGCCATTTACAAGGAGGCCAACTCCCGTCAGATCCTTTTATACACTTCTTGACATTGAAAATGAAACACCAAGAAGAAGTGGTCAGAAAAGTATGCAAATTTCAGGGTAAATGCACCTTGCCGAGCTATGCTAATGATTAGCAGCTCGCCAGTGCACGTGGAACAAGATATACGGGAAGGAACCGGTAGAACGGACAATTTTTGTGAAAGTATTGCTGCTAGAGAAATTGCCGTAGGGATTTTATTCTTGTCTAAGAGGATACATGTAACCAGAGAATGCCAGGCCGCCGTCAACGGAAGCAGTTCTAGCAGACGATTTTACGAGGGGCATGATGATCGGAGTGAGAAGGGCAGGTTAGTTCATTCGGCAAATCTCGGCAGACACACACCTGGATGTGTCCACTGTACACCGGCTGTGGCGAAGATGGTTGGAACAAGGAAATGTGGTACGTTAAAGCGGTGCCGGTGCAGCCAGAGTGACGTCAGCATACGTGGATCGACGCATCCACCGATAAGCGGTGGCGGCCCCGCAAGCTACTTCATCCTTTATTCTGCGACATGTTCAAGACATCTTGGAAATTTCTATATCGACCAGAACCATTTCCCGTCAATTGGTTGCTAGTGGCCTGCACTCATGGCCTCCGTTAAGAAGACTGCCATTGGGTCCAAAACATAGACGACAACGACTGCAATGGTCCCAGGCTAGAGCGACGTGGACGACAAAATGGCACTGGGTCATGTTCTCAGATGAGTCACGCTTCTGTTTCTCCAGTGATAGTCGCCGCGTAGATTGTGGCATCGACGATGCCTCCCTGGCCACCGTACTCCCTGATCTGTCGCCAATCGAACACATTTGGGGTGTGATTAGACGCCATTTGCAGACCCTGCCACTAGCCCGTTCAGAAGACGAACTGTGGCAAATGGTTGACGGGGGATGGAGAAACACTCCTCAGGACGCCATCCGTACTCTCATTGACTCAGTACCTAGACGTGTTGCTACATGTATCGCCGTCCAACAGTGGTCCGACAACCTACTAAGACGACGCTGTTCTCCCTCTGTATTATGCATATTATTTTGAAATAAGGATCACTTATTGTTCACTGCTGTCTCTCTCTGCTTGCCGAGTTTCAACACTTTCTGGCCACTCCTTATGGGTATTGCGTTTTCAATGTCGGGCAATGTATAACTTGATCTTTAGAATGCTCGCTCTACCTTATTCCAGTTTTAAAATAGTTTAAAATTCGTCAAACAGTTAAATTTTGCTTTTTGCTGCATCAAAATCGGTTATCTAGAAATCTCCAGGAATATTGGTCCTAGGCCTTCGGTAACCCCATTTGTGGGGGACTTATTTTTGGCTATATTTCGCCAAAAGTCGTCAAGCTTGGCGACATTTCGGTCATTTGGCTCAATTTTCCCAATGGGGCTCGTAAAGCTAGTTTTCCTGCATTAACATGCATAATAGCCTAATATTCCTCTTTTGTTGTTCGTCGTACAATATAAAAGCGACGGGTTCCCCCAGTTTGAGTCAGTTTCTCACCGAGCATTCGTTGAGTGTCTTCGACGTATTATAGTCCTGGACCTAGCTACAGTTCTGTGGGAAAGTTTGAGTATGGAGAATATTTTTCAGATATGTTTAATAGGTACCTTAGAAAGTATTTTTGGCTTGAGGGGAGATCCGCTACCTGGTACATTTTCTGGCTATGACTTACTTCATCAAAGATGGCGGCCGCTAGATCCCAAAACTGCTCATATCTAAGTAAATACTTGACCTATTGTCATAAAAATTGAATCAATATGCTGTAATTACTATTTGTAAGATGAAAATAGCAATGGTTTTTAACTGTTGCTATCTTCTCCACTTATTATAAAAGAAGATGTCTCTGGGTCTGTGTGTCGGCGACGTTACGGACAAACGGCTACACCTAGAAACACCAAATTTGGTACTCGGGAAGATCTAAACATGAAGATGTGCACCTCAAAGCGAATTTTTCAAAATTAGATTTTTTTTTTTTTTTTTTTTTTTTTAATGCGATTTTCGGCATGTTTTCTCACCTAGATCGTAATAACGGAGGAAATTACGCATGCAGCAAAACGGCATTTGTATCATCGGATAGAGGAGAAAAATTTCTTTTAAAAACAGTTTGTTCTGAATACGTAACATGATTTACCGATTTTTAGGAATTTTTTTACTAAGCATCTGTTTCGGCAAACTTTTTCGTAAAATAATTTTAAAACTGTCGCATCTTGAATTCTATCCGTCATAGTGTATAGTGTTTCGTTAAGGAATGACTAAGGTCTATCTGCGTAGGAGTGGGAGAGGGAGTTGTGTAAGTGGAATTTCTCCGACAGACGAAAATCCGTTAATACGTAAGAACGCAAAACGGGTTAACAGATTTAAATGGAACAAAATTGTAAACTTTGGCTTTTTAGTGCTTGGAAAATGAATTTTAGACTGTCAACCCTTAAAAGAATAAGTTTCTGGTTCTCCGCGTTAGCCCGATACCGTTATGTTATATAAAATGAATATTTATATTTTTAACAAGACTAACCTACAAGTTTGAATGATTTAAATTTGTCTGTTCTGTTGTCCAGCGCTCCAGTGTTCTAACTGTCGTAAATACACCCCTATATGTGCGATTTTTTTCTTATATGTACAGTACCATGTACCCTTTGAAAATAGTGTAAATAGCATTTACAATTCTTTTACCGGATAAAAAATCAAATACATTTCACCAGGGGTATAGCCAAGGGGGGGGGTTAGGGGGGTCAATCCCCCCCATGAGGAATTTTTTGCCATACAAAATGTATATTCTTCACTCCCTTATCACACAGATGTATGCATATATGTGAGTTGCAGTAGTCGTAACCCCCCCCCTCCCATGAAAAATTTCTGGCTACGCCCCTGCATTGCACTCTATGGGCAATCATTCTTGAAAACGTATTTTAGAGATTCGATTTTTTGAAAGAAAATAATGTTGGCTTACATAATATTAAGGCTCTCAAAGTAATGCTCTCCATTGAAAATAGGGTCTGTATTATTCATAGTTTTTCTACAGGAACACTCAAAAGAATTCCAATGAATTACAGTCTGTGGCATTTGAGAAATACATTTCTAGCACAAGACAATGAGTATAAAATGTTTAGATTCATCAGTTAAACGATGGAATTTTTTTAACCTCTTTTACAGGGCCACATAAAATTGCATTTATAGTGATAATGCAACATTATCTTATCTCTCAGATTTAAGGAAAATAAATTGCCAAATTTGGCGCAAATATATTCATGTGTTGGAATGCGTTTTTTAATCAATGCGTTTCGCATGATTTATCTGTCTTGTAAGTTTTATCTTTGCTGGTTTGTGCTTTGACGGCGAACTGGGAAACGAAATTCAGGATTTTGTTACGCTTTATCGGTTTTTCGAACCTTCCGGTTTAACTCTGAAAAGTTTACATCTGAAATCTGGGGAACCACGGATTTAACCAACTTTTGGTAAGACAACCTAAAACGGTTGGATTGGGAATAAAATAACCTTTCATTCGATGCATAATTCAATCAAATAACTGAGGAGTGTATATTAGCAACGCTTACTCACCTGTTTATACCTGGCAACTTCATAGTTGGGTAGATGTGAAAGTAGGCAACCTTTATTTTTTCAATTCGTTGGGGTCCATTTTCATAAATAACAGATGGGGGAAGTTTATCGAAAAAAGTGTTATTATTAAAAGCATCATCGGTGCGCGATTTAGCTAGACAACCTATTTGCGATGCATCGATGTGTATAGTATCTAGCGATCAGGGGCGTAGCCAGAAATTTTCATGGGGGAGGGGTTACGACTACTGCAACTCACATATATGCATACATGTGTGTGATAAGGGAGTGAAGAATATACATTTTGTATGGCAAAAAATTCCTCATGGGGATTATGACCCCCTGAACCCCCTTGGCTACGCCCCTGTCTAGCGTGTACTTTATCATCAATAAATAACAGATGAGAGTATGTTTTTCTTATATCACATCTTATATTAACTGGCGCTACAATGTGATCTAACTTACGCGAATGGATATGACGTGATTTTTTCACGAGTGCATATATCTCAGAGCTTAAAACGAGCTCCTCGTCGCAACACGAGTTTTCAAAAATTCGTAAATATACATTTCATAACTCAAAATTTTCATTAACGGAAGGCGTCTTGGAATGCATCCCTCGCGCAAGTCAAGACTCCGCTGTAAATTGAAATATTAAAAGAAATAAACAAGCAAATATGCAATCATGTGATTTCCCCAAGTTTTCATCGATTGTACGGTTTTAACAAAGATCATAGATTCCATATCTTCAATTGCAGACCATTATTTCTTCCAAATTATGAAAACTACTAATCGCCTCGGCTCCACGCCCAATTTTCCACGTGCTGATGATCTATTCCCACTGTTGCCTAGCGGACATGCGAAAGTAGGAGCCGAGATAAGTTTCCTACGATGCAATGAAAAACCTTGCCCGGCTTCCGATGCGTATCCTCCCAAATTAATTATCGACATTTAAGGAATAGATGACCGTTTTCTGCTAGGGTTGGTCTCTTCGCTTTAAACTACCTCGGGATTTTAAACGTACAATTTCTTAACGTTGTTTATTTATTTTAACAACAACCACTGCAATTTACTTGCTCAAAACCTTGAAAATTGGCAAACCAGCAACTTTACTATTTCGTAAAACTCTAATTTATGTATATTTAGTTGTAATATATACTTATTCTCTCTTAAAACAATAAATTCCGTCTCTGTTTTCGCCCGGAGAAAATATTTTGATGAAAAATTACGGTTCAAGATTCAGTTATTTTTGCGAACGGCATTTTTGTCCATTGTTTAGATTTAAGAACCTATATTATTTTATGCAGCCGAAAACCGCCAAACATTTCACCCAGGTTTTTTTCTCTAAGTTATTGTTTAATATCTTCTAAAATAGCTCGAATTTCAAAATAAAAATCAGCTGACTGATATCCCTGAATTTTTTCAGATTATTTTATACGTGTCACGAGCTTGCGTTTGGTTTAGTTCCTGATAAAGTAAACCTCTTGTGAGTCCTGAGATCGCGAAAACAAGTTTTAAAGAACTTGCGACGTTGAAGAAAAGCCATTTTTTCTTTCTTTTTTTCACATAGGACCTTTATGGAGGAACGTAATCCTCCTTTTAAAGTTTTCAGAAAGGCTTCGAAAAATAGTTATTTCATTTTTGTGTCGGAATGTGTGTTTCTACATTAAGTGGACAAATTAAAATAAATCAAGAATTTTAACAAAAAATATGAAAATAATATTATTGAAGATCAAACTTTTTATTGTCCATAGAAAGACACAAAAAAACCAAAGCTTATTATTTTCTGCAAGTACTCGCGTAAGATTTTATCCACTCTGTCGGGGTCGGCACGAAGATATGAGCCTGAGCCTTCAAGAATTCTTCGATAACATTTTTATTTTCCATTCGTAAGGTTTCTCACCTGTGTGCGCATGACTATGCATTTTCAAGCTTCCTTTGTCAAAGATTGCTTCTTAACCCATTTATGCCTAGCGTCCCTTTTTTGGGACGGCATTATCGCTATCATTCGAAAACGTTATTTATTTTTCCTAGCCTTTATTCGCGAGTATTGAACCTCAATTTCACAAAATATTTTAATATGGCAAGTAGGATGTTGACATTTCAATTTTTATACATAACGATTTTAAATGAAATCATTCCTTGTTCAAAAAGTTGACATCAGAAATTTATCAATTACTTCTGGTGTTAGCAAAAATCGAAGAAAGTCGCAAAAATATCAAGGCACGAATGGGTTAACAAAAGCCGCACGCATATAAGGTTTCTCATTTGTATGGAAAAGAAGATGTCTCTTCAAGGTCTCCTTCTGAGAAAATGCATTCTTACATATATCGCACGCATAAGGTTTCTCACCTGTGCGAACACGAAGATGCACCTTCAAGTTTTTTTTTATCAACGAAGGCTTTCTTACAAAAGTCGCACGTATAAGGTCTCTCACATGTATGGAAACGAATATGATGTCTCTTTAAGGTATCTTTCCGAGAGAATGTATTCTTACAAAATTCGCACTCATAAGGTTTCTCACCTGTGTGAACACGAAGATGCACTTTCAAGTTTCCTTCGTCAGCGAACACTTTCTTACAAAAGTCGCAAGTATAAGGTTTCTCACCTGTATGAAAACCCAGATGTCTCTTCAAGGTCCCTTTCCGAGAGAATGCATTCTTACAAAATTCGCACTCATAAGGTTTCTCACCTGTGTGAACACGAAGATGCACTTTCAAGTTTCCTTCGTCAGCGAATGGTTTCTTACAAAAGTCGTACGTATAAGGTTTCCCACCTATATGGAAACGAAGATGTCTCTTCAAGCTCCCTTTTCCAGAAAATGCATTCTTACATAAGTCGCAGGCATAAGGTTTCTCACCTGTGTGAACGCGAAGATGTAATCTCAAGTTTTCTTCGTCAGCGAACGCTTTCTTACAAAAGTCGCAAGTATAAGGTTTCTCACCTGTATGAAAACGAAGATGTCTCTTCAAGGTCCCTTTCCGAGAGAATGCATTCTTACAAAATTCGCACTCATAAGGTTTCTCACCTGTGTGAACACGAAGATGCACTTTCAAGTTTCCTTCTTCAGCGAACGCTTTCTTACAAAAGTCGCAAGTATAAGGTTTCTCACCTGTATGAAAACAAAGATGTCTCTTCAAGCTCCCTTTTCCAGAAAATGCATTCTTACATAAGTCGCAGGCATAAGGTTTCTCACCTGTGTGAACACGAAGATGTACTCTCAAGTTTCCTTTGTCAGCGAATGCTTTGTTACAAAAGTCGCACGTATAAGATTTCTCACCAGTATGGAAACGAAAATGTCTCTTCAATGTGTCTTTCTCAGAAAATGCATTTTTACATATGTCGCACTCATAAGGTTTCTCATCTCTGTGGGAACGAAGATGTCTCTTCAATGTATCTTTCTCAGAAAATGCATTCTTACATATATCGCACTCATAAGGTTTCTCACCAGTGTGCAAACGAAGATGTCTGTTCAAGTGATATTTCCGAGAGAATGCTTTCTTGCATATATCACATGAATAAGTTTTATCTCGGGTATGAACATGGACAGACGTTTTCAAGACATTTATCGCAAGTAATTCGCTTTGGTTCCTGGAAGGTTTATCTTTGGAATGGCAATGAACATGTTTATTCAAACTTCCTTTGTAACAGAATGCTTTCTTACAAAAGGTGCATGCGTAAGGCTTGTCCCCTGTGTGAACACGAAGATGTACCTTCAAGCCTCCTTTACCAGCAAATGCTTTCTTACAAAAGTCACACGTATAAGGTTCCTCACCTGTGTGGAAACGAAGATGTCTCTTCAAGTGATATTTTATGGGGAATGCTTTCTTGCACATATCACATGAATAAGGTTTATCTCTTGTGGGAACATGGAGAGACGTTTTCAAGACATTTATCTCAAGTAATTCGTTTTTGTTCTTGGAAGATTTATCTTCCAAGTGGTGATTAACATGCTTATTCAAACTTCTTTTGTAAGCGAATGCTTTCTTACGAAAGTTGCATGCGTTAGACTTTTCCCCATTGTGAACACGAAGATGATTATTTAAATTTCCTTTCCGAGAGACTGCTTTCTCACAGATATTGCATACATAATTGTTTTCTGTGTGAACAAGAATATTTGTATCTGAGGCTTTTTTCTCAGATAATACCTTTTTAGAAGCATTAGGTTTGTCAAGACTATGGCAGCGAACATGGCAATCCAAACTTATTTTGTGAGAGAATGTTTTGTTGCATACATCACACACATAAGATTTCTTATTCAAGTGAACACGAAGATGTGTTTTCATATTACATTTTTGGAGAGAATGCTTTCTTACATATCTCACACACATAAGGTTTCTTCCGAGTTTCGAGACAATATTGCGTCTTCAAGGCTTTTTTCTCAGATATGTTTTCGTTGCGCATGTTTTTTCAGCTGTGTAGAAACGAACACGGGTACTGTAATTTCTTTTGTAAAAGAATAATTTCTTACATATAGCACTCGATGCTTAATTATCCTGTGCGGAAAAAAAAGAGTTTCTATTAAAAAAAAATGCTGCCGTATATCTGCCGCAAATATTCGTTTATTCTCCTTGCGGACGATATGATGCCTTTAAGGTTTCCATCTGAAGAAATGCTTTACGCATGTTACATACACATGGTTATATTTCTTGCGGTCAGAAAAGACAGTCTAACTTTCTTGTGTAAAATTGAGATACATAGCACTTAGGAGTTCCTTAGTCAGCTATGGTGTAAAAAACAAGCTTTTAAATTTTATTTTTTGAGATAATTCACTTAGAAACCATCACTTGTGATGGTTTTTAAATTCATGGGAATATAGCGACAATCTTTTAAAATGCCTTTATAGAGAGGAGAATTGAAATGCCTTTAAAAGAAAATATTCTTACTTTTATACCTTACAGTGCTGTTCCAGTTGCTTTTTATTCGATTTTCTGAGCAATGTTTTTTGATATATTAAGCTATTAATCGGAATTTTTCTACAGCTGATCAGCAAATGTTGAAATACATTTTCAACAGTAGGAAAGTAGTTTTTTCTTCACGGTATTCTTATAAGAAGTATTTTTGTCAGGGAAAATACACAAAATAAGAATTTCCCGAGAGAAATATTTGGCAAATTATCAATCTAAAAAATAGAAAAGTCAATGTTCTCGAGTTTAAAATCTGATTATCAGGTGACTTTCTGTTTTGCAAGTCAAGTGTGACCTGCAACTAAAGTTAATTCTGTCGAATCGTATAATATTAAACAATCTTTATAAGAAAACGTTTGGATGAGAACTTGTGTGTAACTATGAAAGTGAAGACAGCGAAAATGTCTTGGAATCTGCAAAAGAAGTAAAATAAAATTAAGTATTAATTATGAGAGTTTAGGGTCATTCTCAAAATATTTTACAGCTATCATGTTGTATATGGATTAAAAAATTCTCATCCAAAAAATTAGTTCTAACAGAATGTATCAAATTTCATACACTTTTACATTTGTAAGTAACAAAATTAATTATTTTTTATAGAAAGATGAAAATTGTCCTTGCGCAGTGTTACTACGTATTATTGAAGTGAAAACTTCTTTACTCACGTTGGGCACTTTTGGGATGAAGAAAAAGCATTGAATTGGCGTGACCGTCACGCTGAGATACATGTGGAGAAAAAGTTGTATATGGATCGACGACATTGAATTTTAGTGCTGCCATCATACGTAAGAAATTTAACTTACTGTTACACTGCTTCCTTTTTGCTTCCGCGACTGGTATCGAACTGCAGATCCTCGGAGTGGAAAGCGAACGTTCTAACCACCAGACGGTTTCGACTCGGTATAAAAAGGACTAAAGTTTGAAGTGATTGTTGTTTCAATTTCAGAAAAGTAACTTTTATGTACCTAAATAAATGAAATTAGACTTTGCAAGTACACTTAAAATAATTTGCGATTTCTATCTGTTTTAAGCATTTGGGACCCCAGTACAACCGTCAAAAAAAAAAAAGTTTGGCTGTCTTGTCGTTTTGTCAGTGACGCATTTTTTTATTCGCGCATCACGTAAAACTGACTGAAGCGAATGAAATGAAATTTAGTGATATAATAGGTGGCCACTCTTTAAACTATAAGGTGTCAAATTTTCAAAAATTCATTAGGTTTTGAGATTTTCCGAAAATTTTTTCAAAGTACGGAAATTTTTGTTCTCACATCACGTAGCCTCACCATGGCACAGTGGTTATATCACTGAAAATGGTAGACGGCAGAAGTGTGAAGGTCCCAGGTTCGGGTCCCATCGCGCGGTCGTCGATATAACGGTCTAGGTTTTCTCGAGATGTAACGTGAATACGCGTTAGAACTCAGGAGAAAGTTCCCCTACCAAGGCATCCCTCATCTTAGGCAGATACCCCTCGCGCAGATTTGCCTTAATCACAATCAATCAGAATCGCACATCACGTAAAAACGACTAAAGTGAAAGAAATGAAATTTGGTGACTTGATAGGTGATCACTCAACTTAAGTTATAGATGTCGGATTAAAAAAAAATTATTAGAATTTTTGTTTTAGTATGCATAAAAACTGTGTTTAATTTGCACAACAAATGTAGCTCTCAAAAAAACGTCCGCTGATGTCGGCGCCGCCGTCAGCTTCTTCTGCTCTCTCCTCCAAGTATGTAGAATTGCATGAAATAGACAAACATGAAATAGAATCAACCCAATTTTACGCCAAATTAAGAAGTATCTATTATATAAATGTGATAGTTTGTTTGTTCGTCCGGGAACTCCTTCCACACCGTTCGACCGATCGGCAAAGACGATCGGTGAAATTGTGCACATATACGTAAAACGATATACGTCAACTTTAAAATTCTGAAAACTCAATCGTTCCACGATTTTTTCAATTTTTTAATAATTTTCACTTTCAGAAAGCGTTTCCAGTTTCCGATTGCCTAAAGTAGTGATCATGTGATGTCTATCGGTAGCATGTAGATGGTACAACTGTAAAATAAGTTGCATATCACATATGAAATGATGTCATTTTGATGTCACGAGTTTAAAAATGCATTAAAATTTTAATAGTGTGTAAAATAGTGATCATGTGATATATCATCTAGGGATGTAACGAATATTCGGCCACTATTTGGTATTCGGCTGTTTTGCCGAATATTCGGTTGGCCGAATATTCAGTTAGCCGAATATTCGGTAAGCCCAATACTGAACATGTATCCGGACGAATAGTTGTAGCCGAATATTTCTACAATTCTGCTGAATGATTTCAGAGCAAAGAGAGAAAAATATTTCTTTAATGCATTTACAAATGATATTGCTTAGTTATACTTCAATATATTAATCTCATATAATAAAATATCCTAAGTCACTGAATTTTAAGCTGAATGAAACATAATCTAATGTACTTAATAATATTACAGAAATGTAGACTTTTCTACTTAGTGACACCACTTGACTTGATTTTCAAATTTCTTTATTGGGTTGGGGTAGGAGGATTTTTCAGATCCTCAATTACATAGTTTTAAAAAAGCTGTTAAATATGTTTTGCTCAGAGGCTGTAAAGCCAAACATGATGTGATTATGTATAGTTAACAGATTAATTACATTTACCATAGCATATTTATTAAATTACTAGCCGCCTCCGGCGGTTAGTTCGCCATCTAGTTCGTTTCGGAGGCAGTTAGTTCGCCATCTTAATAAATCTTGTTCGGAGAGAATCCTGTTCCACACCGGCTTCCTTGGCACTGAAATCTCTCAGATTCTGGATGGAATTTAAAATTAAGACGGTTGCAAACAGGAGCGGCCGTAAGGTAATTGGGCGCCCCCTGCTGAATGTAAAAAAGACGCTACTTTTATGCTCTGCTTAGCTTTTGAGTTCGAAATAACGCCCCTTCGAAGGCGGCGCCCAGATGCGATGCTTACCGTGTCTGACTGTCCCTGGTTACAAAATTACGATGATTAAATTATAAAAACATACAAAAAGGTACAAATTATTTTCGTCCTACATTAAAATTGATATTTCTAGCATCCTTTTTCTGGATATGTAGCAGACGATAAATTGCGCAAGCGTTAGGATCACATCTCTCAAACTCGAACATCAACCATTTTATTTTTCGCCAAGTTAAAAAGTTGCACATTTTAGTCTCGGAAAATTTCCAAATCCTATTTTCTTTTTGGGTATAAAACATTTCATTCCTGCTCTGATTTCTCATGCACACGATATTTTAATTAAAAAACAACCTTACAAGTAATCTAAACAAAAGAAAAATCACTATTCTTTTATTTTTACTTCAAAAGTCTGAATCATTTAATAAACTTGCCAAATGACAACCTAGATATGCTATATTCTCTCTTTTTCCTCTGCGGGGTTTCAATTGCGAAATGGCGGAGCAGAAATTAGCCTTTTGCGATATGTTTTTTATCGATATCTCCTAAAATAATTGGAATTTCGAAAAAATCGCTTCGAGGTATGTCGGGACCCGTCCTGGAGAATTTCTATACAAAATTTCGTAGGTCTACGATCACCCGTTTGGGAGCTATGCGAGGTACAGACAAACTGACTAACGGACATGTTACAGTTTGTTTTATATATAGAAATGAATATATCAAAATATAATTATGCTTCTATTAGTGTTTAACTTTGTAAAAGATATTTTTCATGGTGAAGAATTTTTAGTTTTACTGATAATATACTGTTGTGTTTTTTTTTAAGTACCTACAAATAATATAAAATGAATTTTAATTAGTCTGTTTTAGTACCGTATTTTCCGGTAATAACGCCGCGGCGTTAAACAATATTTTTCTTTTTCGGAAACAAAAAATGCGGCCAATAACTGGGTGCGGCTTGTAAGTAGTTCCAAAGTTACAGCTGATCATCCCCCCTCACCCCCCCAAAAAAAAACCCTTAAATCTGGTTAAGGAAAACAAAATAATCCATGATCTTTTTCCGTTCCTATAAATGTCTCGCATGGCGAAAACCCACCACTGTGTTTACGCATAGTAACATTTTTCAGGAACAAAAAACAGTACTTTGATCGGGAATCGCATCCAATCGCATCAAGTAACTCTGTATGCCATATCAGGAATAACTCTTCCCATTTTCCCCCTCCTTCAATATTCGCCAGCACTAAACCTTACCTATAGGCGTCTAATTATACTCTATGTTCCAAATCTTTTTCAGCATTATAAAATATGCATATTCGCGTTTGGCAACAACTCAACTTAATTTTACTTCACGTTCTTCATTCGATTTTATTCATTTTATTAGTGTTCTTGCTCCGATACTGATTATTTTCCGTTATGTTTTCGAACAATTCTAAACGGCGAAGTTATACGGCAAAGTTTAAATTAAACGCTATCTCATTAGAAAAAGTGAATGGCAATAGACAAGTAGCACGAGAGCTGAATGTGGATGAAAAACGTGTAAGAGAGTGGCGAAAGCAGGAAGAGACACTGTTGAAAATGCCGAGAGAGAAACGAGCTCAACGTCGATGACCGAAAGCACAGTGGCCAGATTTGGAAAAAGAGCTTTGTGACTGGATTGAGAATGAAAGGGAAAAGGGTCGATCTTTATCAACTGTTTTAATGAGAATAAATGCGAAGAAGATGGCGGCAGAGAATGGTCTGGCCGATTTTAGAGGTGGACCATCATGGTGCAACCGATTTTTTAAAAGAAATAATCTGACCATGAGAGCCCGGAGAAGTATTGGCCAGAAATTGCCCGAAGACTGGGAAGAGAAGAAAACTTCTTTTTTAAAGTTTGTGAGAGAGAGAAAAGAAGAGATTAAAAACTATGAAGAAGAGAAGAAGAGATTAAAAACTATGCACTGAAGCCATCGGAGATAGGGAATATGGATGAGGTTCCCCATATCGTTCGACATGCCTGCTTCTCGCTCGAAGGAAATTTCCCTAAGGGAATAGTAGTGCTCGCAAATCAAAAAGGCTGGATGAACCAGGACGTTATGCAGGAATGGGCAGAAAAGTGTTGGAGAAAAAGACCGAATTTCATTTTTCAAAAAAATTGTCTACTGATCATGGACTCCATGAAAACGCACCTTTCAAACGAGACGAAAAAATTTCTAGGATCAGTGAAAACAAGACTGGCAATAGTACCTGGTGGGTTGACTAAAATATTGCAACCTCTGGATTTGTGTATAAATCGGGCATTTAAAGCTCGCATGCGTCATCATTGGGAATCATGGATGTCGGCAGAAAATCATACGTTTACGAAAGGAGGCCGGATCCGTAAAGCAACCTATACCGAAGTTTGCGAGTGGATTTTGGACTCCTGGAATAAAATTCCGAATGGTATGGTAGAGAGAGCCTTTCAAAAAACCGAAATTATCGACTTTTCACAAAATAGCGCTGATGGGATTCCTGCATTTTCTAGTGTGTCTTCCGATGATGAAAACGGTTCAGATGTTGATGAACTTTTGCCATCTGAACACTTAAAAATGTTCCAGAGTGACACTGAGGACGAGGATTTTGACGGATTTTCTGAAGTAGAAAATAGTCTGTAGTATATATATATATATATAATTATGGATGTTTGATTTGACTTTATATGCGATTTTTGCATTGCTAATAATTTTATGAATCTTCTTACAAGCTATATTTTGCTGCAAGTGCGCATTTATAGTTTTGTAATTTTCCTAGTTACTACCTTCAGTTACTCTTTTTCAATCAGCATCTATGATTTATCTATATTCATTTTGAATACTTTGTAAAATACAGCTATCTATTTAGACTATCTCCTTTCTATTTTTATTTTAATTTCCCAACATTTTCAACAATAATGTTCAAATTACTTCTGCCTAGTGTTATGGTGTTGCTGCTGCTGCTGTTTTTAATTTAATCAGTGTAAAAAACAACATCTTTTTTTCTGTATATTTGGATTACTTAATTAATTACAATTATCTAAAATTTGTACAGTTGCTAACTACTTTACTTTGCTTGCGATGCTTTTATTATAATGTGCTGCCCTCTATTGGCAATCTTACGAGTTATTTCCACTATTGGTTACCACACAGCGACGTTTTTAAATATAAAAATAATATAGTACTTAGACATTGATGTAATGTACAGCTAATAAGCCATCTTTATTAGAAGACCTTAATACTTATTAAGTTACTCATTTTATTCTAGTTTCCGCTAGTAATATTTTTGCTATTATTTTACTCAAGTTACTCTTCGCTGTATTTTTTTATTTATTTATTTTTTAAATTCATATTTCTACTTTACTGTCATGTGTATGTAATTTTCAATTTTACTTTTTGTAAATATATTATTCTACTCCAGACTTTCATACAATTTACTGTTATGTGTTTGTTTACATTTATAAGAAATTATTGCTAGCATTGTTTTGTCACTTAAAATTTAGTATGTACCCCTCACTTTTTTATGAATGGTAGATTATAATAATTTAGCGCCTGGCAAACAAGGAAATAATACTTTTTCTTATGCTCGGTACAAGAAAATTAATGATGATAAGGATTATCTTGGATCGAAAGCCTGCGACTTATCATCACTTAATAATATACATCAATTGCCTACTTTTAAGTTTATAAAATGCACATCTTCTCGCTGTAAAACTTGTCCTTTTGCTGATACTGCAAATATTTGTAATAGTGGGTCTAATTTAAGCACGTTTTGCAAAGTATACAACTGTATCTATATGTTAACCTGTAATCAATGTAAAATAGCTTATATTGGCCAAACTAGTAATCCTTTACACCTTCGTATTAATCTACATCGAAATAATGTTAAGAACTATCCTAGTAATCTTTCTGGTAATAACTTTGAGTATGAACATTTTCATATGCATGGGTTCAATAAAATTAATATCACTATTCTATCTATAAAGAAGAACCATAATGAACGTTTATTTTTAGAAAACTACTTCATCCAATTTCATAATACTAGTTATCCGTATGGTCTAAACCAATTAGTTCATAATAAACAATTAATATATTATACTAGCACTACTAACATAAATAAATATTCTCCAATCTATAATACTTTAAACTTGTCTATATATAATAAAACACTTAGAACTTCTAGAGGTAAACGTAAAAAGAGTAATAGTCCTAAGTATTCTAATAGTTATATAAAATCGGCTATTTTAAAATTATATAATTACTATACCAGTACTTATAATTGGATTAATATACGTACTTTCCTTTACTCCATTAAAAAGAAACTTTTAGTTAAGTATTTTTCTATTTTTTCAAATCTTAACATTTTTGGACATTTTTCTCACCTATTCTTCGATCTCATTGTTGCACGAGCCACTGCACTTACCGTAAACCTAACCAATAACAGTAATAATAGACCTTCTAATTCTAACTTATTAATTACTTTCACAAATACTGCAATCAATAACTTAAACTTCAATACAATATTTTCTACTAATAACACTTACTTTCCCATCAAAAATGTCATTATTAAAAAGTCCTTTAAATATCCCCTACCCTTTGGTAGGAAACTATTTAACTATAACTCCTTTTCGAAAACATATAACCCTTCTGATACACCACCCTGTAAATGCAATGACAATCACTATAGGAACTTCATTAATAGGGATTATGGACACATCATTACTGGGGATCTAGCTATCATAAAAGATATTAGGTTAAAAAACTCATGCAGAAGGGCTCTAAACACCGTATTCCTTCAAAACACTCTCTTAGTGGCATTGCAACACAATTCACATATGATTTAGATTTTTACATATATAATACTGCCTTAAAATACAGCACTCCTATTGAAGCCTTCACTACCTGGAAAGTAAAAGTACTTTCAATCTTTAAGCAAAATATTGCTAAATATGTAAAATATAGTTCTCCTGTCAATAGTCAATTTCATACTCAAATAGACTTTATAAAGCAGTATTTCATAATTACTTATGTAGATAAATCATCCAATAACTATGCTTTTATTTGTAAACAGTTATATCATAGCTTGTTAGCCTCTACAATTGTAAATAACAGTATCTATTCCTCTACTAATTTGTCTACTGTAGTTTGTAACAAAGAAATTCTGGCTTTCTATAAACTTCTCAACCTACAACATAATAATCTAAACTATCCTTATATTGTACTAATCCCTAAATTTCATAAATCGCCTTTAAAGTTTCCAACTGTTACAATAGGATGTAATACATATAGCAATGTAGCAAGTAAACTGCTATTAAAGATACTGTCTGTTATGCATGGGTATTATATAAAACGTAATGATTACTCTATCTCTATAGGAAATAGTTATGATCTACGCAATACAATATGTACTATTAGTAATATTACCTCTTTATATAATGATTTTAAAGATCTATTTAACAATATTCCTCTTGACGACCTTTACAATGTAATTAATGAATTATTTGAAACTTGTGTTAAATATATTCAGCTCCCTTCCCATGTTGATGTAACTTATTTCAGTTGTCTATCTAAATTTATTATCTATAATAATTTTATTCTACATAACAATAAAATATATCTACAAAATCAGGGCATACCACAAGGTGGTTCAGCATCTAGTTACCTTGCAGATCTTTACTTATATTACTATGAAAAAGAATATACTAATACACACATCATTCTTAAACGATATATAGATGATATCTTACTTGTAAACACTACTAATAATAATAACATTATCTTCCCCATAAAATATCCATTTGCTCTGCAATTAATTAAAAATGATTTGCTTAACAATTCTGTTAGTTTTCTAGATCTAAGTATCTCCATCACTCCTAGAAATAGCCTTAGTTTCAATATATATGATAAGCGTAAAGATTTTAGCTTTAAAGTAAATAGCTTTACTCATTATTCCTCCTGCTTACTTAAATCTGTATTTCGCAATATCATCTATAATCACTGCTGTAGAATCAAGTTTCTATGTTCTGATGATTTTAAAGTCCCCAATTTTAAATCTCTATTTCTGTCAGCTAGACAATACAACTATCCCACTAAGTTCCTAAAATCTATTATATACAATTCTTGATAATGATGTGTCTTGTGTCTTTGTTAATTTACTGGAGGTTGGGTGGGGTTTTGGTTTTAAGGTTGTAATTGGATGGTTGGGTCGGGCGGAGGAAGTTTTTCTCATTAAAAAAAAAGTAATATGTTTAAAAACAATTTGGAATGCATATCTGGAGGGATTAAAAAAAAAAAAACACACGGGGATTTTATATTGTGATTATTCTGTCCTAAACATTATATTTTATTTTTTTCTTATTTACTAGATAAATCTTCTGTCATACAATAACTTATTATACATACTTTGTCAATAATAATAATCATTATATTTTTTAAACAATATGTTATATTTTAATTTTGCTATACTATTTATTTTATTCAATCATTTAATTTATTATTATTCAATATATATTTATTATATTAATATACCTGGATATTCTTAAAATTTAATAATATTACCTTTTAGTATTTGGCAACTCCTATATTTTCTTCTTTCCACTTTTACACTTTTATTTAGTGGCAACACCATTTTTCACTTTTTACAATTCTTAGCATTGGCAACACATATCAATTGTTCAAATGAAATTTCCATGTGCTCAAGGTCTGGTATGTAAAATTCTAATTCCTATTTCTAATTTTTGTTATCTTTTTGATTTCTTCTTTCCTTTATATAGTAGGGTAGGGCCCAGATGTGTGGAGTTAATATCTCTTCTGATTTGCCACACAACCGAAACCCTACTATTTGGTTTGCTGTAAATTATAATCCACTGCTTGTGGCCCCTGACGATGGTGACAGTGGTTATAATTTCCGTTCCATTATATTATCACAATTATTCTTGCACTTTTTTTGGCTTCAAAATCTGGTTTCTAATTCTTGCTAATAGCTGTTATATTTTTATGCGAGATATGTCTTATTTGTAGTATGTTTCGTGTTTTACTTGTTATATATATACTAGCTGCGTACCCGTTCTCCGCACGATAGGGAATGAAACTTTTTCTTACATGTATAATTCGAATTGATCCCTGTAATGTGGAACCTAAAAATAAGCAAAATGATTTGACTCTTGGCGTAAAGTTGCTCACTAGTTATTCGTAAATTTAGCATAAGTACTGACCTGTGACCATTGTAATATTATGACACAAAAAAACTATGTCCCTGTCATTCGCGATCAGAAAAAGAAAAGCTTAACGGTTCCTAAAAATTTCTAACTTTCAAAATGTCTCATTTCTACATCATACTCTTTTTTAGATTTAAGTTATACCATTAATACCTTAGATACTACATGATGTGAAGAACCGTTTTATAGAAACCGTATTAAAGAAAAAAAAAGTTCAGGTACAGTCGTTTCTGTGGTAACTACCGCGGGATATATTAATGCGACTTAAAATTATTTAATGTTTAGTTAGCTGTGATGTAAGACGGCTATTGAAAAACGAATAGAAACGAATAGTTTTACGAAGTATTTATTAATGCAGTATATGGTGCTTTGATCAGTATTGCCCTAGCATATCTACTAACTATTACTTATACTATCTTTTACTAATAACAATATATTTTCATTTTTCCATCTCTAATGCTTAATTTAAAGAAACGGTTTAGATATTTGCTACAAATGTAGTCTTTTATTGTTTGGCGATTCTTTGCAATTTACGCATTAGCAAAAACGATAATCGTTTCACTTTATCGTTGCCATTAAAACAGCTCTCCATACATTTTTATGCATAATTGTCAGGTTGGCGTATTTAGCACTGCAAAATATTTCTTGCGATTCGAAAAAGTGTCCCGTTTAAAAACTCAATCGTAAATAATGCTGAGTAATTCATTGTTGAAAAAACAGTATTCAATTCTTTTTCTGGCAACGTAATATAAAACATGGAATTATTTTGTGAGGTGTGTTCTGACTGAGTTTCGAAAGGGGTTTTAAACTCGTTACATCAAAATGACGTAGATTTCGCATGCGAAAATTCGATTATTTTAAAGTAATTTTATTTATTTTTTTCAACTGGCAGCTATTCAGTTTTAGTTACCATGACGGCTAAATTTGCAAGCTTAATATCAAATGAAATCTTGAAGCTGCTACTATTGAATTCAAAATCCTTCTTTACATAAAAATTCGCAAAAAAAATCTCCTAATTTGTATTTTTCCTCCGATCTTCTTTTAAAAGTGGGCGAATTGCATGCTCCGTCTTTTGCCGAAATATAAAAAAGTTATGACGGATAGAATTAAAGATGCAACAGTTTTAAAATTATTTTACGCAAACGTCATCAAAAAAGAAATTCTTTTTAAAAATTCTCAAAAATCAGCAAAACATGTTACATAGTCAAAACAAACTGTTTTAGAAAGAATTTTTTTTTCCTCTGTTCGATGATGCAAACATCGTTTTACTGCAAGTGCAATGACCGGCGTTATTACGTATCATGCAAGAAAAATCGCTAAAAATCGGACAAAACATAAAATAAAACATTTTCTAATTCGAATTTCGAAAAAATCGCTCCGAGGCGTGTTAGGATCTGTCCTAGCGAAAACGTTTGCAAAATTCGGTAGGTCTGCGACCAACCGTCTCGGCCCAATGCGATCGAGAGACGCGCGCAAGAAGATCGGAGGTCACAAACTTACATACCTACATACATAGCTATATTGAAATTTATACATAGCTATATATAGCAAATATATATAGCAAACATACATAGCTATAAAAAAAATACAATGTTTACTCTCGGATTTTATTATATACTAGCTGCGTACCCGTTCTCCGCACGGTAGGGAACAAAGCTTTTTCTTACATGTATAATTCGAATCGATTCCAGTAATGTGGAATCTAAAAATAAACAAAATGATTTGACTCTTGGCGTAAAGTTACTCATTATACTAACTTTACGAATAACTAAATACTGATCTGAGAACATTGTTAATATTATGAAACAAAAAAACTATGTCGGTGTCATTGGCGATCAGAAAAAGAAAAGCGTGACGGTTCCTAAAAATTTCTAACTTTCAAAATGTCTCATTTCTACATCATACTCTTTTTTAGATTTAAGTTATACCATTAATACCTTAGATACTACATGATGTGAAGAACCGTTTTTTCTATAATTAAATAGTTGTGTGTACCCGCTCTTCGCAAGGCAAGAAGAGAACATTTTCCTAAAATGTTATCATAACTACTTGTGACAAACAGAATCTCCAAGAAAAAAAAAGTTCAGGTACAAAATTTTCTGTTGAAATTACCGCGGGATATATTAACGCGACGTAGAATTATTTAATGTTTAGTTAGCTGTGATGTAAGATGGCTGTTGAAAAACGAAAAGAAACGAATAGTTTCAGGAAATATTTATTAACGCGGTATATGGTGCTTTGATCAATATTGCCCTAGCATATCTAATAACTATTACTAAGAGTATCCTTTACTGATACCAATATATTTTCGTTTTTCCATCTTTAATGTTTAATTTAAAGAAACGGTTTAGATATTTGCCACTGATGTAGTTTTTTATTCTTTGGTGATTCTTTGCAATTTACGCATTAGTATAAACGATAATCATTTCACTTTCTGGCTGCCATTAAAACAGCTCTCCATACATTCTTATGCATAACTCTTGTCAGATTGGCGTATTTAGCACGTAAAATATTTCCTGCGATTCGAAAACGTGTCCCGTTTAAAAATTATATCGAAAATAATGCTGGATAATTCATCGTTGAAAAAACAGCATTCAATTCTTTTTCTGGCAACGTATTATAAGATAGGGAATAATTTCGTGCGTGGCGTATGTTTTGTTTGTGAGCCCGTAATTTTGATTGAGTTTCGAAAGGGGTTTTAATCTCGTGAAATCTAAGTCATTTTGATCTAACATGTGGAAACTCAGTTATTTTAAAGTCATTTTATTTATGTTTTTCAAATGGCAATTTTATTCATTGTTACTGTTTCCCAGACAACCATAGCGGAAGATATCATACCGAAATCTTGAAACAGCTTTTATTAAATTCAAAATCCTTCTTTACATAAAAATTCGTAAAAAATCTCCTAATTTATATTTTTCCTCCGTTCTTCTTTTAAAAGTGGGCGAAATATATGCTCCGTCTTTCGCCGAAATATAAAAAAGTTATGACAGATAGAATGAAAGATGCAACAGTTTTAAAATTACTTTTACGCAAACGTCGTGAAAAGAGAAATTCTTTTTAAAAATTCCCAAAAATCGGCAAAATAAAAACAAACTGTTTTCGAAAGAAAATTTTCTCCTCTATCCGATGATGCAAATATCGTTTTATTGCGAGTGCAATGACCGGCGTTATTGCGTATTATGCAAGAAAAATCGCTAAAAATCGGACAAAACATAAAATAAAACATTTTCTAATTCGAATTTCGAAAAAATCACTCCGAGGCGTGTTAGTATCTGTCCTAGTGAAGCCGTATGCAAAATTCGGTAGGTCTGCGACCAACCGTCTCGGCGCAATGCGATCGAGAGACGCGCGCAAGAAGATCGGAGGTCACAAACCTACCTACAAACCTAGCTACATACAATGTTTACTCTCGGATTTTATTATATATAAGAAGATTATTGATCAGTAGCAGTTATTTAAATTATTATTAACTATAACGGGTTTTAATCACCGTTAACTACCATGTACAAAATGCGTGAATTTCAATTTTCTGAAATTTTTCGGAATTCCTCTAACTTAAATCAGTTTGCATAATTTGGTGAAAATTCTATAGATCGTTTAAAATCGCCTTAATAACTGCATTATTTCTGTATAAAACATCGAAGTATAGCGCCGTAAAACTTATACTTGTTATTAAAAATACTATTTCGTTACGCTCTCAGTAATTTGCGCCAAGCCCAAAACTGTACAAATCGGTAGAACCTACTACTTTCTCAAAATCGCCAAATGAGCCATTTTTTTTTCGGCCAAACTAAAAAATTTTCATATTAGTCTCGGAAATCTCTCAATCCCTTATTCCTTTACACATAAAAAAACATTGAATTCCAGTTCTGATATCATTCTGATATCATCTGGATTATTCTGGTCATTGAATTCCAGTTCTGCAATATTTTAATTAAAAAATAACTTTGTAAATAATCTAAACAGAAAAAAACATTATTCTTTTATTTTTACTGCAGGAGTCTAAATAATTTAATAAAATAGCCAAACATGGCAACCTCGATGCTTATTTCTCACTTTTTTGACTACAGGGGTTACAATCGCGGAATTGCGGAGAGCAAAATAGCGTTTTTGATGGGGTTTTTTATCAATATCTCCTAAACTAATTCGAATTTCGAAATTTAAATTAGCGGAGGTTCTTTCTCGAAATTTTCCGAATTCGTGGATACCTCGTTCGAAACACAACTCCCAGCCGTTTAGGAGGAGATGATGCTACACACACACACACACAGAGACAGACGCGCACAGATTTTAATAGTATAGAAGATATATATATATATATATATATATGCTTAAAAAGCCCACCAGTTCTAATTTGGCGCTTTATATCCAATTTATCCACTCTTTCATTGCCTTAAAAGGCTATATTTAAACACTTATCCGGTATAGGCTCGTTAATTGGCACCATGTGCTATCTACTTTTTTATTTTTATATTTTTTTCACTTTATCAATGGATTATCTTGGGATTTCACTTCAAGCTATTATATATTTTATATATATATATGCATATGTATATTCTAAAAATAGATAAATAAATTGTACTAATAATGACATATCGACAAACATCGTAAATTTATATATTACATGGTAAGTTATTTTAATTATAATTATTTAATTTTATGGGTACCACTTTATAGTATTACCTAAAATAACACATCTAAACATGATAAGCTTGATTCTATAATACTTTTTAAAAAGTGCGGCGTTAAACTAGTTCTATAAATAGAAATAATTATATATTTGCGGCGTTATTACCGGAAAATACGGTAATTGTTTCATATCCAATGCGTTTTCATTTTTTGAGTCAAGAGCTGTAGAAATGAGTGTTTTCACTTAATTGTTAAATTTAACAGGTTTAGTGGCAACAGCGGATTCCGCTAATTCGGAAACTGTAGCAATATTAAAAATAGAACACGAAATGAAATTTATTTATGCTTGCTAGTACTAACAGATTGGCGTAATTAACGCCGATAGTCGATGGCAAATAGCCAAAATTAATCCTAAATTTAACTTCACAGCCAATGCACTAATTTATAGGCAATACCAGCTATATTTACCAGGCTTAAAAAACATTCTCGTTCATCTCCACAAACATTCGTATATAAACAGAATTCCTATTTTATTATACCCTGTTTGGCGGGATTAAAAAAATTATCTATCCATACGCTTGTAACATTGACTCATTTCAATCGTGCTATAGAATTAGCAGTGCAAACGCAAAAAACACACGCTATTAAACACGGAGTTACACTACATTTGAATACCTATCGCCAACTTTGCTAAGAAAAGTAATAAAGTAGGAATCCGCATGCATTTTAATTCGCAAAACAAAAAGTATATTAGACAGCATTATTTACGCATTTTAATAGTTTCCAGTAAAAGGAACTTCCGCATCGCTGCTTTAACTAAGAAGATCGATTATTTTTAATTCGTAATTCAATTCGTAAAACAAAATATATATATTATTACGAATATATTATATTTTGTATTACGACAGTATTAAATACGCCTTTTTAACAGCTTCTAGTAAAAGAAACTTCCGTAGCGCTGCTTTAACAAATAAGAATCAATTATTTATTACAAAGTACTTCGATCGCCAAATGCCAACATACACCATTTTGCGAGAGTGTTTTTTTTTTCAGGGAATCATTCAAAGCACTGCTTTAACAGCAATCAAAATGGGAAATAGTTATTTGTTTATGGTTCGATCGCCAAAAATTACTGCAC